>VZTE01003527.1:410286-440795 GCA_013397775.1 Eulacestoma nigropectus
ATGAAGCTGTTGTTATTCCTGGGAAAGGAGAAGGCAACACGCGGTGAGGGAGGCGTGCACACCGATAACTCCCTTTCCAATTTGTTTTCCCCTGTAGAAAATGGAAAATATCTCCGGTGAAGGAATTGTCCAGCAGCTCTCTCTGGATCCTTCGCTCCCGTCCTTGCCCCGTGGGGCTCTGATGGCGGCAGGGCTCCCGGGTGAGCCCCTTCAGCCCCAGGCCAACCCGCAGCACCTTCCAGCACCTTCTGCCTGAGCATTTTCAAAGGGCTGCACAAACACTAATTAATTACCCGCGCTCCGTATCCGTGCAAACGGGAACCCGGGGATCCATTTTACAGATGGGGAACTGCTTGCACGAGGAGACTCAGTGAGTCACCGTAGTCGAGACAGAAACTAAAATACCAATTTTCTCGTCTTTAAATATACAACCCATTGACCACTTTACCATTCCAAGGGAAGGGGAGAGACAGGCTGATAGAGAAATTAATTCCCCATCTTGCATTCAGCCTAGAGACACAAAAATCCTAACAGAGGCATAACAGGCAGCTCCCCTCACATTCACGCCCGTTTGCACCAGGTCTTTTACCCTCAAATGCTTTACACAGTCAAAACAACATCAAGAAAGAATTAAAAATCATTAGGAGGAAAGGAAAACTAATTTGAAAAATATGGGAACGCTCATAGCTGCTCAACTGAGCTTTTAACCAGCTGAAGAGCCAGTTTGGTAGACAGAAAGGAGAGGGACGTCCCTGGTGTTAGGAACTACAAAGGAGGAGACTCCAGCATCAATACAGGCCAGAGTGCGGGAGACAGAGACAGAAGACAAATATTCATGGGAGCCCTGGGGGTGAGATGGGGTGGGGTGGTGTCACGGAGATAGATGGGGACCAGATTTTCCAGGGCAACTGAAGATGCAGACAGGCACCTGGCAGGATTTTCAAAAGTGACTGAGCAAGATAGGTACCTAAATCCCACTGATTTCAGTGGATGGGAGGATGTCTAACCTGCTTATGCTCTTTTGAAAATCCTATTTAGTGCCAGCTGCATGTTGAGGAACCCAAACACATTTGAAAATTTATTGTAAGGCTCCAGGATAGGTAAATTTTAAGAGCAAAGTCGTCTTGTGTTGATGTCAAGAATTAGAAAAACAAAGCCAGATAACCTCTCTGTCCAAAAAGGAATCTGGTGGTTAGGAAATAAGAGAATACTTCTTTCGATTTAAAGAAATAATTTTGCATCTTAGCATTTAGCCTTCCTCATTTCTAGCTCCTCTTTGTCTTTTGTAATAAACCAACTAGAGTGAGTAGGGGTTTAAGGCAGAAAACGAGTGACGCTGCCAGGCTCCTGACAAGAGTGTGCTTGTGGCAGTGCTGGGGGGGGACACAGATGGGTACAGGGGGGCACAGGTAGTGCTGGGCTATGCAGTGAGGCAGCAGGGCTGCGGGGAACGCTGCTGGGACAGTGATGTGTCGCTGCAAATGCGGGGAGGCAGAAAACAACAGGCAGGCATCCAGGAACAGCTTTGCCATCACGCTCAAATGCAAAACGAAGTGACTGAGGACACCAGGCGATGTCCCTTTACTTTCAGGGGGTGCTTTGGGGCAACTCAGACAAAGCAGTACGTTACCATGAAATAGCTGTATACGGCAGGTACCTCGTTAAGAATTTCAACACTGATGACACATAGATTATTTTTTTCTCAGAATTGAGGTGATTTTGCCAGCGTGGATTTTCCTGTAAATTTTGATGCTCTCATTTATATTGTTTTGGAAACTGTTAAAACAGGATCATTGAGGAACTGCCAGACTTTCGCATGAGTTCGCTTTAAATATTTAGGTAGCAGATGTCTCTTGATCACTGACAAACTTTAAAATCCACAGAGTAAAATCTCAACAAACAATTGTGTAAAGACAGAGACTTTCTGAAAGATTCCACAAAAAAAGCTCACTATTTTTAAAGCATCTTGGCGCCACCAGCTAAACTGACACAGCAAACCCATTGTGTTTTGCACCAGTTTTGTTTTACTCTATACAGCTGTGTTTTCACAGATGCAAAACCATGTGTCTTCAGCAAAAGGTCTACTCTTCCCTTCAGATGTGAGCGAAGATCAAAGGTTCAAACACAGAAATACAAGCTCCTTTTCCCTTTGGAACATGTTTTTATTTTTTGCAGTGGCTCTACACCAGAATTTCCATCTGTTGTCCTTATGCAGTGTACAGGTTAACCTTAACAGCCGGGTTTGCAATGCTGTTATCTCAACCCAGAAGCACAGAGATGAATCACTTTCGCATGTAGGCTCTGAACATCTCACCAAGCAGCAGAAGCAAGGCTGCCTCAGACAGCCATCATTTCATGGAGGTGATGGCTCAAGGAGACTTGTTCCTTCCTTTCCAACAGAAAATTAGGAATTTCCTGAATATTATATGTCTATGGTCACATTTAGAATTCTCTAGCCCTAATCTCTGTTGTAATAGAATGGTGTGATTCCTTTAAATGGCAGTGTCTCAGTTTGTAACACAAGAGACTTCGGCCTATGGCGTTTAGACAGTGTCACTTGACATTTTGTCTCTGCTTCTCCATCACGCTGGCTGGGAACAGCCTCAGAATTAATGTTTTCCTGGAATCACCGAACGGCTTGGTTCAGAAGGGATGTAAGAGATTCTAGCTAGTTGGAAAGGGCCCTGCATGGCTGCTGTTTCTGCCACTGGCAGGGAACAATTTATCTATGCTTCACAATAGCGTGATGGGAAATAAATTAATAAATTAATAAATAGGTACATAAAAAGTAAAGTGTTGGTGGCAGCTGTGCCCAGAAAGCGGCACTGAGGTGCCGGCAGAAGCTCCCGGGTCCGAGCAGGCCGTGGGCCGGGCGCGGCCGCTCCGCCGGGCCGGCACTGCCATCTAGCGGCGCCCCTAGCCCCGCTCGGCCGGGCCCACACCGGCGGCAGCCGCTGCGGACTCTCCCCGCTTCCCAGCCTGCAAAACAACCACAAGCTGCGAGAAGACAGCCCCGAAGCTGCAGGTGAGGTGCGGGACAGGGTCCGTGCCCCGTCCGGAGTCAGCCTACCCCCGGCGGGAAGCTGGAGCAGCCCCCGGCTGCCTCTGGCCACCGCACAGCTGCGCAGGTGTTTATGGCGCTGCCACGTCTCAGTTCACACTATTCCAGGTGTGGGGCGCACACGCGAGCCAAAAGAGGGGTCGGCATTGCAGCTGCCACCACGGAGGTCACTGGGGCAGGCGATGGCAGTCGCGGCCCCTCCGTGCTCCCGGCAGCACTCGTGCCGTCAGGAGAAGCCACAGCTGGCATCGCCCAGGCGTGTGGGTTTATCCACACGATGCATGTGCCACCTTCGGCCTGCTGTGCGCAGAGGATCGCCTGAACCCTGGTGTACAGAGCGGGCAGCTGGGTTGCTTGGCACCTACAACAAGCTGGGTAAATCCTTGACCCCATGTAAAGCAAAGGCAGTGCCATGATTTCACGCATTGCAGAGACTCCTCACAAGATGGAAATGTCAGGGGCGAGCTGGTGTTGGGCCCAACTCCTGAAAAGCAGGGCTGGTGGGGGGCACAGCCCAGCACCTCTCTGGGCACAAGGCAAAGGACAACCATGGGAATCTTGTCTGAACTCCCCCTTATGCAGTGGCAGCTCTGTGATAGCAGGATGCACACCAACCCCCTCCTTCCACAGCATGCCTTCCCTGGAGCAGCCCAGCAAGTGCAAATCTGCACATTTTATGGGCCTGCATTGAAGGCGCATAAGGCTTTGGATTAGACTTGCTCAGTACTTTAATGAGTATTAAATTAGCTTTGGCAGCAGCATAAACCCCCAAAAGCATGCTATGCAAATTACTCACTTTGAGAAAAACACACGGCAATGTTGTTATTTGGAGAAACCAGCACAATCATGGAAGAATAGCTCATCAGTAACTCTTCCTTTGAAAAATATCTCCAATGGGCACAGTAGGATTTAATTTCTACTTTTTATTGGAGAAAAAAAAAATCAACAGTCAATAGACTTCAGCATTGCAAAAGATAATTGCCAAGTACAGCTTTTGTGAAGTTCAGCCCTTCTTGTTTTCTTCTGCCTAAGTCCCTCTATATATGCAGGACAAAGACAGTGCCATGGTTCCAGAGCAGAAAAGGACCGGCAGTGAGTGTTTGCCAAAGAATCAGATGGACACCTGTATTTTTTTTGTCATCAGATTTTCAAGTTTTTGAAAGTACTTTTAAAAATACTTTTGTAAAACCCAGCATGTATTGCCACTTGCTAACATAAATCAAATCTCACAAGTCTTTCAGAAAAGAGACTGAAAAAGGCATGATCTTTTCTTACTCTGTTCACCTCCAGTTGTGGTTGGTCCTGCCCCTTACAGTAACACCGAAGTTGGGGAAAGCAGTAATTCCACATTTCACAGGGGGTATGACTTCAGCATCGTGTTTCCCCGTGACCGCTATGCAAACCAGAAGGGTACAGCCTACGTGCTGCTGCTACAGAATCTCATCACCACCTTACTGCTGCTTATGAACAACCTCCAGGAGTACTCCAAAGCCATTACTCACTAGAGCTGGTTGATTTTTTAAAAATAATTAAGAAAGAATTAATTAAAAAAACCCCAAACCCACTGTCAAGGCTATTTTGCTATTCCAGTCAAAACTGGGAGGCAAAGAAATATAGGCACAGCCTGATCTATTGTTTTAGTTTCACTGGTCCTCTGTTTTCAAAAAGGCAACTAATACAAAAAGGAAAGAGGAAACTAGGAAAAAAGGGACGAGAGAGCAAGGAAAGAAAGAAAAATGAAAGGAAAGAAACCCATTAATTTTTCTTTAAACAACAGAAATATCAAGAGGAAAAAGATGTCCTTTTCCAAAACCTGGGATACTTCGCTTTACATTTTTCAGTCAGCTTGAATGTTATCTAAACAGGAGCTTAGCAGAGATGTAGCACATCAGTCAGAGGATGAATTTGCTCCTCATGGAGACATGTAAAAATCAAACACTTTTATTATGATGAGGTATATGTTTCCATTGACTGAGTACCCATGTGGGAGGAAAGCCTATGCAGTTCAGCTAGGGAGAGGGAAAAGAGGAACATGAAATGCTTTCCAGGGAGCTCTGTGCTAAGCAGAGGCCATAAAACCTCTACCAGCAGGACACCTACTGCTTTCAGCGATTGAAGGCTGCAGGTAGATGTCCTCTTCTGAACCTAACCTGGGATGGCATCAACCTGGGGTGCTTGGGATCACCCAGGGGCCGGATGTGATTGCCTCCACAGCCATGCTGGTGGGAAGGGGCTACATCAGTGCCACTGTGGGCCCCATTAGCGTGTACTGAACTTCTCCCAGGCAGACCTACGGAAGCCATGGCCTTTCCTGCAGTGGCAGTGAGGTGGGAAGCAGTGCCACTCTCAACCAGCATGGCTGGCTCCAAAGTGCACAGATATGACCTAGCTACCAGCTGCTGTTCCAGGACATCAGTTCCAGTTAACAAGCTCGAGCTGAGCATTTTACTCTTAGGCCACACTTTCGCACAGCCCAAGCATAGTTTTGCTTACTTTCTCTGCAATAATTAAAATTGAGCTGTGAATTCCCTTCTTTCACACAGATTAATTTTCATTTCACTACCAATTAGTAAAAGCTCAACTTTAGGGAAACTGTTGCACAGCCTAGCACCAAATGAAATTCCTCTGTTTCTTCTAATTCAAACAGAAAGCCTTAGTGCCTCTTTGTTGTGAGAGCAACCTAGATCAGAGAAGTGACAACTCATCTTCACAAAGACAATAACGTGAGAGCCCACAATCTGAACACAAGGTTGTAATTCAACATGATTAAACAGCCTTTTTGCTGTAGAAAGATGTAAACAATTGTTACAATCCTGACACCCGAGTTTTTCCGCAATTGCAGATTTCTTGTGTGCTAATTTGATAGTCCAACGTTCTGGTGTTCCGATAGCAGGGGGTCTGCATTAGCAACGTTGGTCTTTTTGTTATCAAAAACCCTCAAACCTCCACATCTAGTTAGCTGTGCATCTGAGCACTGGAGAGGGATATCTGCTTGCCTACAGCTTGAATTCATTCTTCTAAACTTCTGGAATTTGTAACCTAAGCAGACTGGAAATATAGTCATTTTTCTCCATGAAGCCTGCAGAAAGTTTTGTTTCTCCATTAGCACAGCAACATCATTCTCCACATTTAGCTTCCCTCATGGAAGTGCATTATCTACAGTAGGATCATATTGTGGCCTAAATTGCCTTATAGTTATCATTTGCAGTTGCATGCTATTCTCCTGCAAGCAGGGACATGAAATGCCAGGGCTACATGTCTACTTCAGGCTAAAGTTCTACAGGCTAAACTTTTCAATGGCAATTTCAGAGAGTGAGGTTCTTCTGCCGCAGAAAGCATCACATCACCTGCAATGGCCCTGCTGCATTTGGGCATCTTTAGTTGCAGAGATTCCCCCCATAAGAAAAATCCAGAAGTGTCATAGCTCCACCAACTCTAATTCAGTTGTTAGGCAGTAAGTGGGACTCCGGCAGGCAGCAGCTCCTCTGATCTGCTCATAGTCGGGGCTCAGACAATGTGATGAAAAGCTGCAGCAGAAGGGGCCCTAAGGGCACTGCAGTCCCCGTTTCCTTCCACTTCCTGTGGTCCTGTTTTCTGTCCCCTGCTTTTAGGAGGACAAGGCTACTGTCTGCCTGCCCTGGCTCTGTGCTGAGGAAGGAGCATGGCAACCTCCCACCCCACAGACAGTGCCAGGTATTAACCGTGCTCTGGGGACAAAAGTAGCAGGGGCAGTGACCCCAGGCCACTCTGAGGAGACAAAATGCCTGTGCAGAGGACACCAACAGGGTGTAAGTGCCTAATATCTTGGTTCCATATGCATATTGGTCAGTTAAATATTGCAGCACTACTTGCACAGTGGCCCCCATAGCTCGGTGCTCCCCAGCTTGGAAGCCATGCTGACAAACCACCTGGGGTCCAGTATCATTTCAGGCTAAATTCCCCTCTTAGCAATCTGCAAAAACCCCACTAAAATACTTCTGCAAAGACTGTGAGGTAAACTAGCAGAAAGTTAGGAAATAGCGAATTTGACTTTTCTGTGTAATCCAAATTCAGCCCTCAGGGCACACAGTTTATGAAACTCTCTTCAATAATATATTCCCGCAGAGATGTTTTATGGGACAGACCTTAATCATGACTGATAAGGAAGCTTATTGTCTGTAGGAATGTGAGAGGTTTTTTTATTTGTTTGTGTGTTCATTTTAACGTTTTTTAAGGTCTTGCCCTTCCTGGTGGACACAGTGCAGAAGTGCTGCTCACTGGCACGCAGTGACATATTCCCTGCATCTGAGGGGGACGATCCACAGCAACCCAAGCATGACCTTTGAGGACAGTTTATGAGACTCAACCAAAAGCTACTTTCTTACTGTAACCAATACTGGATTAATACCAATTACTTTGATAACTAATTGGAGCAAGGATGGAAACTGGGTCTGCCCCCTACCAAGTGAATCCCTCTACCTATTCATCTAGAAAGTCGTGGTTTAACCCATTACTGGTTAAAGCAGTGTTTTGAAAACACAGGCTTGAATAACCTCAAAAATAAGGATGAACTCATGGCATTGCTTCTTATCACTGAGCAGTTTCTAAAGTAAGAGGACACTCCTGTCAACACTTTTGTTTCTGTCCTCTTCTGGAAGGTCCTACCTAATTAAGTCAAATTTCAAACTGCTTTTGGATGCAGGAGTTTAGATAAGTGACTCTAATAAAAAGATCTAAGAGCTCTGATCTTGAGTGGAAGAAACCACTTTCCTGAAACCCACAGTAAGGACACTAAGTCCATGAAAAGGCTGTGATTTAAGGAATGGTATTCTGCAGTACTTCCCCTTGTCTAGGTTTAGGTGACTCCCTGCTCACCCAGAAGATAAGTATTTCCACCTCTTCTCAAGTATAGTGAAGTCAACTGCCGTGATGGTCTGTGAGTCTCTTTAGAAGTTTCTACTTTGCACAGAATTAAAATTATTTGGACATTCAAAAGTAAAAGAGTGCAGGTGAAGAGAGACTCTGCTTCCTGAACTGTGAGCTGACAACGAAGCACCCAAATTTATGGGACATTCGTGACTCTCATCTCTGTATGCCTCAGCTCCCTATTTGTAAAACCGCAGTAATACCACCCCTTTTTATCATGAGGATTTTCTGAAGATAAATTAATTAATGTTTGTTAAGCATTCAGATATTTATAGCAATAAGTGCCATAGAAAAGCTCATAAGGAAATTAAGAATTCTGTCTTCACAGCAGGGTTTCAATAGTGTGCAGTAAATAAGGCCTAGGGCTACACATTGAAAAATTAGGAGAAAACAAAATATTGAATAACTGCTCATTAACTCAGCATCGTCCATCTTGTTCACTAGCTGAGGCAGGGGTCCTGTGGAAAAAACTATGTATGATCTTGGTTTTAAAAGACTCTGCTATCAAGCAAACATATAAGGGGGCTGAACTTAACTGCACCAGCTATCTTAATTCTGACATTTCCTGACTCCTGAATATTTTACTCTCCAGCCTTAATGAAGTTGCTTTGAGCTGTTGCAAGACTTTGCCAGCTCCCCTTATAAAAGAACACTTCTAAGAATGCTTTGTGCAGGGAGATACAGAGGCTGAAAGAATGCCAGAGTCATAAAAGAAAACAATGTTAATAATATCAAAAGAGAACTTCAGCAAAATTTTGCTCCAGTCATTTAAAAGGCAAGAAAATACTAGTGAATCAGCTTACATTTCACAACAATAGTACCCAACCAATGGGAATTTCCAGAGGAAATCGGTCAGAGTATTTATCCACTTAAACCAGTTTTGGTCATCAGCATTCAACAACGCAGCCTTCCATACAGTTGCTCTCTCCATACCAACATTTGGATGTGAACTGGAAATTAAGTGCCTTCACAAACATTAGGTGCTGGAAATCAAGGCTAATAAAACACTGAGAGCATTTAGAGCTTAACAATTCCTTATCTGCAAGGGTCCATGGAAAAGGTGAGTGGAATATTAAGGATATGTTAAGAGCAGAGCAGGAACATCTGCCTTGGCAGGAGTGCTTCTGGGCAGCAGGAGAAGGACTGCACAAAACAGGATGGAGGGAAGTACACACAGTCATTCTCAGAGAGGGGAATTTGTGAGGACACACAGCAACAAAAATACTTCTCTGTTGCACAGAAATCACCAAGCCCTAGCTGTGACTGCAGCAGCATCTAATGTGACTGTGGATTTATATGTGACATCATCATAGCTAAAACAAAACAAAACAAAATTTAAAATAAATTGAATATGTAGCCTGGAAAAAAAAAAAAAAAGAGGAAATAAAATTACCAAACTAATGTATATTCACCTATTGGCAAAGTCCAGTATGTTTTTGTCAGATATTTAATCCCACAATGAGAAAAGGGGTAGTTTAGGAAAAAAGACAAAACAACCCCAAACCCAAGACTTAAGCAAAATCCATCAAAATCTTTAGTGCTGATTTGCATAAAAAAGATTAGGTGGGAACACAGCGTATCTTGTGACAAGAAAACAAACTTGAAAAGTAGTGTGTGTAGTAACAAATTCAAAGCTATGAAAAGAAGGGGCAGTGGGAAAATGGCATTTTTTATTTCTTTTTGTGCCACTTTGCATCTACATTCATTAACTAAGATTTTGTATTTTTTGGCTATTTTTTCTTCCACCAAAAAAAAAGAAAGAAGAATGGTAGGGAAACCAAAACATACTTGTCATGACGGTAAAATGTTAATTCTGCTAGAAACACTTGCTTATTCTGTCCATCTTGAACATATAAACCTGTGGGGAAAAATCTCAAGGATATTTTTAAACTGTGCACCATAAACGTTTTAAGATTTGCTTGTTGAGGAAATTTTTGCAGTCAAAAGTTTCTCTAGAGAGATTATTTACAATATTAATTTAAGGCCTTACTTTGTAATTCCTCCTCAAAGGAAAAAAAAATAAATCCCATTGGCTTCAGAGCAAGCAAATTGATTGCTAATGATGAGATGATGGCAATGAAGATTCACATGATACACTTTTGCCAGGGATTGTGTTTCTTTTATACTACCTTTCCAGAATTATGCTAATTAAATACCTAATAGAATGCCTTTCAATTAATTAACATATTCTCTCATATTAACATATTCCTCATTTAACAGTAGCTTTTAAAAATAATTACGTATTAAATTCAAGATCCCAGGCACCTGATTCAGTGGCAGGTTGCATTGTGCTGAGCCACGCAATTTCTTTTCTACACTAACAGTCATGTGAGGAGTGAGGGAATTGTGTTGTCCTTAGCTTTTTGGGGTTTTTTTTTGGTCATACGTACTTTTTGTGGCGTGTCAGCCTTTAACTGGGCTTTGAAACCCAAGGGGGAAATCCCAGACCGCCTAAAGCCAAGGGGAATTTTGCATTGCCTTCAGCCACCCTGTGATTTCATTTCCTTCAAAGCCTTTTTGCTTCAGACTGTGTTGCTTTTAGCAGCACCAGACACTGTTCACAACCACCAGACCACCACAAAAGACAATACAGAAAAAGTGATGTCAAAGATCTGTTTGACTGGACTTCAGCCTTAACTGGTGTGACTGTCCAGCTTTTATCCATCCTTGCACTGCCTCGCAAGGTTGGCCCAGCGCTTTGCCAAGCTGCACCTGGAAACATTCGCCTTCAGCAGGGGAGATGGCTGAAAGTGAGGCCCAGCACACCATTGTCTTGGGCCGGTGGCAAACCAGCATCCGTGGCAAACAAATGCTGCCAGCAGTACAGCATGCGGGGAGCAAACCTGCCCTGCGTCGCACTCCAGCGCAGGCACGCGCGGCCCCGCGCGCACACAGCCTGCTTGGTGCTCGGAACGTGGACAGACTGAGGAGCATCTGTGCTGGGGGGGGGATATGGAACAAATAAGTAATTGCTGTTTTTACTAAGTAAAGCAGAAAATTACAGCATATTAACAGCCAAGCATGTTTGTTGCCTGGGAAGAACCATTTGTGTTCCAGTTTGGGCTTTTTTACTCATCTGAAGTCTGTGCCTCAAAGCACATTAAAAACATTTTAATTATTGTTAGGATTTTGTGTTCTCATATGGATTTAAAGTCTATAAATATTATGGGGGATAGGGAGAGAAGACAGTAAAATGAATAAATTCAAGAAAATTTTCTGTATTTTTAACAGTGGAATCTGGTGGTGGATGCAGCTCTGAATTAGTACCTTAGATTTTTAGAGAGCATTTTGTATTAAAAATGTGTCCTGGTTTATCAGGAAAGTGTGTGGCTATGTGTATGTTCTCTTAGCCACATTCAGCTCTCTTCAAAAAGACATCCACCAGAATAGCACTCTTTAGGGACAGTGTTTCAGGGTTGACAAGAACATTAAACCATATTATAATTATCTCTTCAATGAAAACACGGCTTTGTAGTGAAGGCAATGCACAGTCCTCAAGGCGAGTGTTATTAGGCTGTATGTGTTTTCTTGGAAGGAGATTCATGGAAAGAAAAAAAGCTTTATAATTTACTGCAAGGAAAAAAAATACAGAGTACATGTCATGCATAGCAAAAGGGATTTTACAAAGAAGGCACTAAGTTGAGTGCCTCACTTATCTTCAATTATGCTTCTATATAATAAGTGTGGGGATCAGTTTAACACAAGCTACAATATAGATATAACACACATATACAATTCTCTGTGACCATTCATATAGATATCTGCAAAAAATTGTCTGTAAAGTAAGGTAAATATAAAGCAATTGCCTCCTATGACATAAATGTGTTCTGTCTCATTCTTTGAGAGGTCACCCCTGAACAGAATACATTCTTATGGCAGTGCAGATAATAAAACCTATTATTCTTAATGTGAATACAAGGATTTTCTAACCCATCTTCCATATTCAAAATACTATTTTCTCAAATTAATCTGAAATTATAAAGTCTGAGTTCTGAAACAGCAAGCAAAGTTACAAACTGCACCAAGAAGATTCTAATACGTTTGTAAATGACGGTATTTAATATGCACGTCTTACACTACTATCCACACATGCACATTTGGATTTATTTATTCACATTAAAAGAAAAAGAATACTGTGAATTTTTAATACTTTTTCAAATGCCTGAATTATTTTAAACCAGGAATTTCTTCTTGTTTGTGAAAATGAGGTTGCAACTTTGTTTTCTTTAGTATGTTGGCAAATAGATAACATTTAAATTCCTTAAAATGAAGTGAACTAGAGGAAAGAAACAAATAATGTTAACCGACAGTTATATATATCCTGAACACAGGAAACACTGACAATATTATGAAAATCTTGGGTTCATGGAGAATTGTAAAGCTATGGCATTTCAGTTGTGTGCACGCAGGTTCAGGCACATGCAGGCATAAACACAAAAGACAACAGCCCCACTAAACAGCTACCAAAAATATACCCAATTGGCCTAATACTAGACACAACAGCTTGAGCATTTGTAGGAAAAAAAAGCCAGAAACTCACCAAATCTTAAGTTTTAAAAGCATGCTAGGTATCCAGAGAGAGAGCATTCGGAACAGTCAATTACTTTCACATTTTGTCCCAGGACTTTAAAAGTTAAAGGCATAGTTCTGCCAATTGTGAGATGCCCCATCCAGCACAGACCACCCACAACTACTGATTTTCCATCTGGTGAACAAAACAGACATCTCCCTAATTATTTTTAAAAAGGTTTTTTTTTCTAACATACTTCCTTTATTTGTCTGTGACCTGGAACTTAATGGAAAACCTGGTAGATGCCAACCTCATTTCTTGTAATGAAGCATCTTATTTTCCCTACTTTAAACATGCTTATTTAAAAGCTATTTAATAGAAAGTTATTACCTAAGCTGATCTTTGATAGGACCTAAATTACTAAACAGTTTGAAATTAGAACAACTTTATATCGAACCCTAAATGTTCTAGTTAAATATTAACCGTTAAAAGTCCTTCCCTTAAAGCAGCATATTAAAACAGAAAGCAATGAGGTTTACAGTCTCATATGCTGGGTTCCCATATTGCCAGTGTCAAAATTTATGCCTTTTTTCAGCAATATGGTTGCCATTGCCAGCACCACACTTATAAATGCCAACTGTAATTAAAATCTGGCACCTTATACAAGCATTAAACATGCTTACAGATTAAAAAAAAAAAATCTTTATTTTAAAATACTCTTTGCAGCATATGCAGGCTTAAAAAAAAGTTCTTCTTCTGCCAGTTTTAGAAACATCACAGGGAAAAAAAAACCCCAAGGTCCAAGTTGTCCTGAAAACCGGTCCAGAGAAACCTAAATACTGTGCTAAATTTCACAGTGAATGCATTTGAGGGAGAGATGGCAAAATCTGGATTTTCACTTGAAAGAGACTGCAAAGAAATAGTATATTTAAAAATCTGGAGCCTGGGCAGACACACAGGGCAGGTAACACACAGCCTTTATTTCAGCACCCTTTACACTGGCGGTTACAGTTCAGTGAAGATGTAAAGCCTCATCGCTGTCACGGTGAATGCCCAAGCAGGGTTGTGGCTCCCGGAGCCCAGTAAGGGAGGCTGCAGAGAAGAACAGAGGCTGGGATGAACTTGTAGCCTGTTCATCTTAATAGTTTTGGGGATGCAAACATCATCATCTGGGCTTTTCATCCCTTACACACTCATCACTGCTGCATTGCTGTGCCTGCAGTAGTGAGCTCCAGGCTGGGTGGCCAGTTAAGAAAAATCGTCTCCCAGGCTTGTCAACAACAGAAATGATCAGCAGGAGGCTCCTGGAGGCTCAGGACACATACAGGGCTACCTTGGAAAATAACCTTAGGGAAAATGGGGAGCTGGGGAAACAGGCCATTATACCCAGCAAAATGTCCAGTCATGAATTTCTTTCCTACTTACTAGTGTGCTACTTCTAAGTTACACAGATGTCTTATGGACCTGCTGAAGATGAGGAACCCATGTTCATGAGAGCTTAAAATGTAAAGAAGCTATCCAGGCACACAGCAGCAGGTGCACAAATGGAGTGCTGCAACACCCTGAGATTGCTTCTTGGTCTGGCAGCACTGCACCAAGCACTGGTCTCTGTTTCTCCAGTCATTCATCTTGGCTAAGAGGTGAGGCATCCAGCCACACTGTCAAGTAAGTTGCTGAAGAAAGACCACCTCTCAGAAACTCAAGCACCTCCTGGGGACTCCAAACTGATTTTTAAACAGCACCTGAAAGCAGTGTTTTTTCAAAGCGATTTGGTGACAGGTTATGAACTGGCATTTACCGGAACAACTTCCAACATGACCGGTAGATGGAGAGGAACCATGATGGCATCTGTCTCAACGTTTGGGACACCATGGACCAAAGGCAGCAGAATTCAGCAGCATCTCTGCCGCAAAGGCGTGATGACCGAGACATTCCATCCTGTCCTCCCTACCTCATTCTGCTGGTGCCTGAAGCAAGGTTTTTTCTCGTGATCCTACCAGCAGAAGAGGTAATTAAATTTCATTGTGGGGTGTCCCGTGTACCAAATGTTTATGGACAGGACTGAAAAATTGTATCCTCGCATTTTCTTGACATCGCATTCTTGGCTGAATTTCTGAATCCTTATGTCAAGTTTGCACTGATGTTTATGTTCACTTGTAGGTACTTCAGTTATCGATGACTTTCAGCAGGATTAAATCTTTCAAGACAGACACTTTTCTTAAAAATAAACTAAACTACCAAATGGGAAACCTTGAGTTAGATAATTAATTTGAAGCGTGTTTTCCCATGTAAAGGTTTTAGTTATTTTCTTGGGGAAAGGTTAATTCTCAGTTTGTAACCACTAAAGTATGTTGCTTTGTAACTAAATATAGCTTTTACACTAAATTTGGCACTTCTTATTGCTAGCCAGAAGGACAGAGTAGCTCTGCTGATATATATTTAAACTTTTCTATACCTCATTATGCATTTTTTCAGATTAATTTTACTGTTTTTATTAGAAAATCATGTATGGCACAATTCTTATTTACTAGTTGATCTCTTTGTGTTTACTTATGATTTATGTTTCTTTGGATGAAAACTGGAATGCAGTTTAAAATGTAGTGAGACAGTTTATTGCTTGCATAGCATTATCTGAAAGAGGCTAGACTTGTAAAAAAATCATGATTAGATTTAAAAATTGATCTATTAAAATAACTCAGTATTAGCTAGAATTAGCACCAATCTAGTATTTGGTCTTAATATCCTCCAATATTGTAGTATTAACAAATCTAATCCTCTCATAATTAGCTTTTATTCACATATTGGTAGAGAAGAACAAGCTTTTCTGCTTCTTTCAACTCCCAATTGATCAAGTTTGAATAAATTAGTCATTTAACTGAGCTAATTGAATATATTGAAGAAAATATTCTCTTGGTACTTGCAGAAGAGGCTATTGATCTCAAAAGCCAACACAATACTTCAAACACTTTGAGTTTCCAGAGTTTAGATTTTGACTTTCATCAGCTGAATGGTTCGATCTACAACCTGGAAGCACTGTTTCTATTTTGGTTGTGGGTCGTGGTGGTTATTATTTAAACAGATTACAGTAAGCTTAGGATTTGCCATAATTTTAATAGGCATATTTTTAAGAATAAATACACTCAGCATAAATTTTGAAAACTGTTTTTCTTATTTATTTCTTGATCACAAAGTTTTTGCTGTCTCATTGACTCAAGGTTCAGCTCTCTGCCTATCATTTAGTTCCAGTATTTTTTTTTTTTTTAATGGAAGAATATGCCAGCATTACCATTACTGGTGGCAGAAAGCAGCAAGACCTACATCTCATGTATTTAATATAAAGATGCCAGAAAATAATTTTTATTAGTTGTAAACAGGCTGAAAGTGGTCTGAAAAAGAATCTGTCAGTGTCTAAAGTGTTAAAAATTTTCAATGTCTTTCTTTACTAAACTAATTCCCTTCATGGTTGTGGAGTGAAGACATCCTGCAGACACCACTCTCCACACTGCAGACTTTGTCACGCATTGCAACAGATCAGTCAGGCAATGGGTAAATATTCCTGTCTCTGAAGTCAAGGCCTCCCAACATATTTGCAGTCTACAGTATCAGAAAGGCCCAAACTGTTGCTGGTTTGCCCCAGCAAGTTTATTGTTTAGGTTCAAAACCATTTAATTTTGCCATTACCATTGCATAATCAATGTCATTTTATATAGTCATTGATTACAATAACAAACCTAAACTATCATGTCTGTATTTTTTTTTTTTTTGTAGATTCTGCCATTTGTTGGTTGTGTTTTCAGGTTAATATACCATTTTCCAGGCAAAAGTGGTCAAAGAAGCTGATAAAAAATATCCAAAGGAAAAAATGCCGAAAGAAATGCATCCCTTTGAGAGCACATTCATTTTCTGGTTTATCTTCTTTAGGAACACCAGTGCTGAGTTTCTGTGGGAAGACAGGCTGCCAATGGCATGTGTCTTAGATGATGATACTGACCTTAAAGACAAGGTTGACTTAACTGAACTCTGTATCATTTCAGATATACTCAAAGGAAATCCATTGTGACTGCATAAAGACAACAGTGCACTTCAATTTTGTCTTAGAAATTACAAATCTGGAAATGCCAAGCCAACTTTCACACCCTGAATGTATCCTTGTGCAAGCACTGTGTTGCTGTGTTTTTCCTTTCCTTTTTTTTCTTTTTCCTTTTTTTAAAAATTTCTTGTGTTTAAGACATAGTTCTATTCATTCCAAGTTACTGAATCTAGACAAGATTTCCCCTATTTTAAAGTTCCCTATCAGAATGAAAAAAATATTAGGAAATGCCACACCACTTCTTGGTAAGTAATTTTCATTTCTTTCCACCATTTATCTGGCCAGATGAATGTGAAACGAGGCTTGAGAACACTCAAAAGGGAAGGAAGGAGCACTGCTCAGGTTCTCTTTGGCAGAGAAGGTATAGCATGTAGGTAGAAAAGAGCCCCTTTGATTTTTAGCCTTAGAAAGCTCAATAGCATCAAAAGCTCTGACACCTGGCTTCCCTACCTTCAGACAGACGTGATCCAATGCAGCCAAACTTCTAGACAGCCAAAGAGTTTATGTGGATCCAGCCTTGCAGACAAAAAAGAAACTTTTCCTCTTAAAATGAGGCTCTTCCTCCTTAGGTAGAGAAAGGGGAACAAATTCAAGCTGTACCTTCTCTGTAGGGCACCATAGCCTTTACCCTAAGATAGGCACTGTTCAGCATGCTGTGCTTCATGTGCTGTGGAAGTAACTGGTGTAAACTGGTGAGCAAACACATATCAAACCATCCACACCGAAAGACACAGATGTGCTTAAAGCATGACAAAAGTAAAGAAACACATGGCAAGAGAGGGGCTCTCAAGCTGAAAGAGTCTCATGCATGAGAAAACACAGTGAAGCAATAGCTGAAACAAAAGGGGAGGGGAAAAAAATTCCAGAGTAGCAGAGCCCAACATCCTGCAGCAATCCCCTGAAAGAAATGGAGATTTTTGGCATCGGTCTGCTTTTTGTAGAGCAGTTACTGCCTCCACCAAAATTTGGCTGGCGGGCTTCCTAAGAGCATGTGGATGTACCTTGCACAACATCCCTGCTGGGCTGACTGGTGAGTAAAATTGTATGAAAGAGGGTAAGAGAAGAAAAATGCAGAAAGATAGGAGCTTTTCTTACCCAACACCATTAACTTTCAGAACTTAATTCAAAAAATAACTAGAGAAGATTCCTGCAAAGACAAAACTGCAATCCAAGGAGAGGATCATCTTAGGAGGAAACTGCAAAATTATGCTTTCTGATAGGTGTGATGCCTGAACCAGCCAGGCTAAACTAGATACAGTGCTCTTCATCTTGAGATAACCTCTCTTGCAGCAGGCCACCACAGGAGGTTATCCTGTAGCTCTAGAAACACCAGTGTCACAAAAGAAAACAAAGCCTCTAATTAAAAATGTCATTGCATATTTTCATTATTTATGGGTACTGTGAAACGTGTATCTCAAGAAGTAAGTTAAAGTAGGGCATAGAAGGAACATGTGCCTTTGGAAAATCATGTACTACCTCTTCTGCACTGCTTCTGTGGGGAAGCACTGGAAAAGCCCGTGGGTCTCGGGCAGAGCTGGTACATCAGGAGAAAACACCATCCCATGCCGAGTTGTTTAATACAATGTCACGTCTCTTTTCCCCTGAATTAAGCTAGAAAAAGATTTACTTCATGGTTTGAAATCTGGCTGGAGGAGAGAGGGACTCCAGAGCAGCAGTCCATGCTCAGAGCACCATTTCATTGGATTGTGGCAGGTAAGTAGCAACTACAATTTTTCTATTATTCAACAGATGTTTGCTGGTTACAGTGAAACTACCAGAAAGGTCAAAAACTTGAATGTCCTTACAAATGAAACAGCCTTCTCAAACTCATGATTATTATTTATCTGCTCTGGGTTGAGAGAGGAGTATGTGGAAAAAATGTTGGCTCTCCATTGCCACTGAAGCAGTGCCAAGAGCAGAACTACCTCAGGCTGCAGAGGGGGTGCCCAACTGCAAACTTTTACAAGCCCTAAAAACTTACACTGTGCATGAAGTTTTCAAAAATTGAAGACGAATTACATGTTTTGTTTAGCACAATGCCTGTTTGAATTATATCTACTTCTAATACTACTTTAAAGCTCTTTTCATAGAAATGTCCTGTTGTTCTCACCACACAGCACACCAAGAATTATTAAAATCTGAGTAAGTCCTGTTTATTGTTTGACATGATTTATCTATTTATCTAAGCCCATGTGTTCCCCAGGAGGAATGGCAACACATTAGTTCCCTCCTGCCCAAGCAAAATAGAAACACTTTGTATTATATTACATTATATCATAAACTCTTGGTAACCAGTATTTCCCTTCATGAAAAACCATACATGTTGCCCTCTGCCTTTAGCAGGCACACATGGGTTCCAACTGGCTGCCATTAAGTTTCAGGCTTTAAAACCTGCAAACAAACATACGGCAGAAGTTAAAATTATGCACTGCTGGTAAATTTGCTGTGTGTACTGCAGGAGGATGGTCTGAAACAACCGTGTTACCAGTTCAACATTTAAACAAAAATAAACAAACTAATCTTAAAAAAAAGGAGGGGGATGATTTAGAGTTTGTATTTTTTATCTGCTGCATCTCGTTTCTCCTCATTTACCTATCTGTCCATACTAAGGACATAACCAGCCAAGACTTTAAGTGACTAGGATCAGTGAGATAAATTTTGGGACACAAAGTAATGGGAGCCTTTTATTTCTGTTCCAAACAGTAAAGCTGTTGCAGGGTGAGGCAGGAGCAGGCAGCAAAGCAAAGGGGTGTGAAGGGGACTGGCCGTTAACTTATCAGTTCCAGGCCTTGGCTTTCTAATTGACAACCTCAGGGCTACTTTCATCACTTGTCGACTTCAAACCCACACTCAATTTTTCCTTTAGATAATGATGCAACTATAACATAACGGTGTTTCTGACATATTGCAGCATGTAGCAGTAGGAAGATTTCCTCAGTAGCTTAGCTTAACAGGAAAGTAAAAAAACCCAACTGTTTAATGGTTTTCATATCTATCAACTTCTCAAAAAAAAAGCCAGTAAGAAAACAGATTTTTTTACTTCCAGTATGCTGAGTCACTGTTTGGTGCTGACCCAACCCAAAGCACCTTCAGTGCTGTAGTATCACTCGAGATCTAACAACACAAGTGAATGGTTAAGGCAATAAGCCCACAAAATATGCATCTAGAAACCTTATGTCCTTCACAAAGGAAATACAGAAATAAAGGAATGCTGCCACGGACACATCCCTACAGAGAGACAGAAAAAACTGACTCCTGTCCCCCCCTGAAATCTGATTGGTGGCTGAAGGCAGCCAAGCCATTTGTATAGAGTAAGGTCCTCCGGTAAGTATTTTCATCACATTTGGATCATAAATTAAAAAAATACTAAATTTTGTCAAGTAACAGCATGTCCACAGGCAGCAAAGCACCTGGCTCTAACATAAACAGTCACATAACTGCCTTTTAATAGTGGATATAAAGGTTTGAGTCCTGCAGTCGGCTCTGCAAAGGCCTGGGGTCACGCTGAGCTCAGTGCAGTGTCTGGGGCCCTGAGCACGTCAATCTAGGCAACAAAAGCAGCGTCAGAAAATGGAATAATACGGATGTGCTTCCGAAGCGTAGCCATTCTGCCGGCTCCTATGTGATCCACGTGAGGAGGGATGACAGGCTGGATACCACACTGCACAGCCAGGTGCTGCTGGAGTTGGTGTGCATAAGCAGGCAGGTATGAAACTAATCCACATTAACAAAGCAAAGACGCTGCAGGCAGACTTGATGTGCAGTCAGCTCTTGTCTCCACTGGCATCTGGGCTCTGATGGTGCAAATGGGCACCCAGGTAACTTCAGTCACAGGACATTAATGGGGCCATGAATTTCTAAGGCTTACACTGGCCTGACTGGAAGAGTTCAGCCCCAGCCATTTAAGATTACGGACATGCATGGCTCATTCCAGGGAGCAATTGCTACATTTTGGTCATAAACTTTAAAACGATGGCTCCAGCTCTTATTTGAGGATTAAAAGGGGAGCGGGTAAGGAAAGCAGTACTTGCTCTGACAAAAACCACTGAGCTCAGTGTTTCCTTGGGCTGCCTTTCAGGCTAAGCCCATAAGGCTGCAGCATATTGAGAATTTTGCAGATTACATTGCCTGTTTAGAGCTGTAACAATGGCATATCACCCTATCACTCCCTTTCAAGTGTTGCGCAAGCTGCTACTTCTTCTCAAGCAATAAGGAGGCAAGAGCTCTCCCTACAAAATGCCTGGCCCACATCATGGGCAAAGGTCACTAGTTGCAAAATATTATTAAAAAGTCAGGACAAACTTATTTTATAGCCAAATTAACAGCTCAGCAAAACAATGGGCTGTAACAGGGAAGACAGTAAGTCCAACAGCTGGGCAGTTCAACTGCTAAGGTTTTTACTGGGATCATTGCCCAGGATGTTTTGGGGTTGTTTTGGACACAGGAGGTATCAACACAAGAAGTGTGAAAACTGAAGTTATTACATGAAATATTAGAGGCAGGTGTTTTTCCATTTTTTTAAAACCAAATCCCCACCACCTTTGCCATTCTGCCACTCCAAGGCTGCAACCAGCAGTACAAACCGGTTCCCTTTCAGGGTTTGGAGCATGGGTTTTACAAGCCTGTTTTGCCTTCCTGCAGGCACTTTGAGCTTATAAATGGCACCTTTCAGTGTCCTGAATTATGAAGGGCAGCTAGTCCTGAATTCTCCCGTCGCTTAATGATCTCACATAAAATGAGGTCCACAAAACTTTTACTACCGCTGCAGTTCAAATTCGCAGGTGAAGAACCACCAGGGAAAGGATGTGGACATCTTTTGCTTTCCTAATTTTCCAGGTGCAAGAAAGTTTCCCACTTGGACTTGAACAATTAGTTACTTTCAAAGCAAAGCCTGATCCAAATAAAAAGACTTCAGTACGTTCCCCTGATAAGCACTGGGAAAATCCAAGGGGAAACCACTTGAGAACAACACACACTGGTATCAAATTTAGGTTAAAAAATAAATTAGGTTTAAAAGACCCTATCTAAGTATTTGTCTTTTTTTTTTGCACCTAGTATTTTTCACTTATCATAACTAAGTATATCTGACACTCAAGGATTATAGATAATATTTAATTAAAACAGTGATTGGCTCTGCCCTTATTCTGGAAATAATAATAAATGTTTGGAAAACATACTGCACCTTAACAGTATGAACAAAAAGTCAAAAGGAAGTCTTTCCAAAAAAAGAAAGGATTTTGTTTGTTACAAATTACTTCTGCATTTATATAAAGATTTAATGATTCATGACATGCCAAATACAGTGCTAATGAGCTTTGAGTTGTGTTTTTCATTTTTGTTAGAATTTTTTTCCTGCTAAAAACAATTACTAGAGGCCATTCAAATGCCACTGCATAAACCAGGAAACCTAGTAAAACTGCAGGTAAAATTGGTATTTTGTTTCAACTGTGGCTCAGGAGTCCAATTCACTTGTTGGTGAGCTGCATATTTCAAATAGCACCTACAACTCCTTCAAAAATGGAAGCCAGGTAAGATGCTTTTAAAAAACACATTTCCAACATTCATTAATGTAAAACAAAAATTAAAGTGTGGAAGCTTACCATTTAATTCCTGCCTTCCGAGGATGAACATCTTAGCCTTTCTGCTTTCTTCTCCATTTTCCAATGAAAGGTAGATAAACGAGCAGAAATATAAGCTCTTAATTCTCAGCACCTCTTAGAGGACACACGTACCCATAGGAGCTTAAAAACCTTCCTGGGGAGCATTATTAATCTTGCTGCTAAGAGCACAGAATTTTTAAAGCCTATTAAAACACCGTCTAGTCATAGACATGCAAGTCTTGCTTTTTAGTGACCTGGTTTCAAGAAACAAACAAAAAGTCAGTGGAAATTATGCCAAATTAACTTTCATCATTCAGCTACACAGATCACTGCACACCTCAACTACTAACTAGATACCAAACATCGTCCTTCTACAACAAACCTTGCCATCTACCACATAGAATAGTTTGAGTTGGAAGGGACCTTTACAAGTCAGCTAGTCCAACCCCCTGACATGGCCAGGGACATCTACTACTAGATCATATTCAGTCTAATGGAAACCCTACTTTGACCTTGCTTCGTCCTTGACCTTGCTCCTCCACCTCTGCCTTTGGACCTAGGAGTATTTTCAGAAATTTGAAAATAATTCCAGCTGCCTTCTTCCCAGGGTGTAACACTCCTGCCTGGCTGCAGCCAAGCTGCTGCCCATTTACACCACTGCAAGTCAAGCTACTACTAATGCCTTAGACTTCAGTCTTCCAAGTAACACGTGCATTACTCCAAAGGCTTTCAGATGACTTTTTAACTGAAAACATCCAGGATGCTGGTGGTTTTAACAAATCATCATAGCTATTGCCCAGCAGCTGAAAAGGCTGAAGTTAATTAATGTTGCCAGGAAATAGAAATATAGCTGTCATGAGCTAGTCTTGTTATGCCCATATTCAATATTTCCCCTCCTTTCCTTGAAGAGCATTTCACCAACTTAACAAAAACCACAGAAACAAACACAATCCCCTAACCCAATAGACTGAGCAACTGAAAGATATTCACACTAACTAACCCTGCTCTCCAGTTCACCCCCCTGCAAAATCCCACTGACAATATCAAGACTGGGGAATCAAACCCCTTTATTACTGAGTCCACAGCAGATAAAGCAGCAATTGTGCTTATACAGTACTGGAAGTGTAGCTACAACATAGCGTGACAGCTTGTTAGTGTTGAAAATATATAAGCTCTTTGTAATTGTGCCTTTGGAATGCCATCTGTCTTGAATTAACGTCCACCTGGGATCATGTTTCGATGACCAATATGGACAGATTACTGGAACTTTAAAACCTCGCTTTCTTTGTAATTGACATTTAAACTGTTTGAAGTTTCTCATTAAGTCCTTTTTTACAAATTAGGTGCAGATGTATAAAGCTAAATGTACAGTACTAAGGGAAATTAGGTCACCTGAATGCGCAATAATAAAATGTATCAACTGTTTAAGTGCAATGAGTACATTAAAATTTAGAGATCAACTTTATGCCCCAAATTCTTCAAAGTTTCATCGTTCCCCTTTCATTGCTGCAGAGCCCCGATACCAACTATTTTTAATTAAAAAGGCAGAGAAGAAGGCAGGTTTGGCCATGCAGCCAGTGACAACTGGACAGCCCTGTCCCACAAAGAGCTAGAGCAGGCAGGGCAATCAGCCACAGAGATGCCCATTTCACAGGGACAGGCAAATCCTATTTATACCAATGGTGCCGGGAGATTTAAAGGGCACAGGGAGACTTGTGAAGTAAATACAGGTCTGATGAGAAAATAAGGGAAAATATATGAAGGAGACTTGTTCACCATCCTGGGGCTAAGTAACCACAAGCTGACCTCCAGACCCACTTGCAGTCGAAGTTCTGCAGACCTGCTGTGCTCCTCAGCCTTGTGGGGCAGAAGAGGGAAGTGCAAAAAGGGCAGTGGCTGGAGAAACACCTCCATGCACAGCCCAGCTGACAAAATAAGGGCAAATTGAGTATTTCCCCTTTCCAAACAAGGAGGTTCAGAACTCAGGGAGGTGTGAGAAAGGGGTCCAGGAGAAACCACCACCAGGAGCTCACATGATGTGCACAGGACAGGAGGAGATACATGGGAGTTTATCAGCAGAAATTCTACAAAGCTCTTGGCATCAAGGGGCTTTTACCTGCCAGAATGGCTCTTAAGACAAGAGACTTCAAGTACAGCAGCCCAATCTCCCCAACAGGTATGAAAACTCCAGGGATCCCATTCACCCAGCCTTTACGAGTAGCCAAGAAATACTGCGCCAGTGTGTGAAAGCTCAATGATGGAAGGCACTGAGCACCCACCAAGGGAACACACACCCTCCTTTCCCATGCAGGGCCACTGAACAGGGGTGGCACTGGACCTCAAGATGCCATCCTGCAATTGGCAGCGCTTAAACTCAACGCAATCACACACACAGGTTTGGTGGAAGGTCCATTAATCTTCTCTCCTGGAGAAACGTCTCCCACTCTAAGCTGGGACACCATCTACATAAAATGCATGAATTCAAATCCTTTTGGCACCACAGCTAGCATGCTGGTTCTGGAAATGACGCCAGGATGCGTACCCTGGCTCTCTGCTTGTAAGCATGGAGGTGCAATGCAAGAAGCAGTCTTCTCTTAAAAGCTGGTAAACAAAACCAATACACTGTCAACCAGATCTCCTTCTGTCTGCTTAGACTACATTTGTGTGCTTAGACTATTCTTAAGCAGTGTCTTCAGTACCACTACTTATTACAAAGATTTAAAAAAGCTTTTCTGCTCACATCCCCTTATAACCCTATTCTGGTAAGCTAATAAAACCCTTGGCAAAACAAGTGTAAACTTTTAACTGGATACATTTCTGCTGCTTCTGATAAACACCCAAGCAACTGCTGTGGAATTGTCCATGCTTCTGGTTGCAAAATGAACAGCAGGCCTGCACTGGTATCAGAACAGGAGACTTGAGTTTCCTCATCCACAGGCTCTTTCTCCAGTGCTCATACACATTTTCAGTTCAAGGAGGAATTCAGAAAAAAAACTGCGTATTTTTAAAAGAAATAAAAATTGAACCAGCCATATGTAAGCAAACCCCAGCACCTGGGAGAGAATAAAACCTGACTGATAAAATACAGCAAGATAACAACATTTTCCAGGAGAGGACAGCCCAATTCATTTGCAAAAGGAATGAGACAGAGGAGTAACTCATTTGCCATGCATGTCAAACAAGAAAGGCTTCTAAGGAAGATGTATTTGTACCCAGTACTGTTTTGCTCACACATTTTACAAATACCGCTTTCATTTGGGTAATGAGTTTGCAAAGGACCACACAGGACTGTCCAGAACAGCGCAAGCTTTAAGCAGACCAGTTAAGGTGCCAGTGGTGATTAGCTGGACACGCTCAGCTTTGCACCCTGCTTCTTATTAGCATTAATTATCCGTCATCATACCTCTGCTGCTGCCAGGATGAAAACTGGCTTGGGCAGTAGTTTCACCGTCCTTAATGCCAACTGTGGAGTTGCCAGAGTGCACAACAGGGAGCTTATACTGGCCCCATGTCTTTCTGCCAAGGGCAGAGGAGAGGAGAGCAGAGAACTGGTTCATCAGAAGGCTGGAGCAGAGTGAGTAGGTAACAACTCCTTCGCTGTAAGATCTCTCAATGTAACTTTAACCTGACAAAAATGTTTGAGTGAATTTGAAACACCAGAGCTAAGGCTCAGTTTTGTAACATGCTTCACCCGGCCTAGCAGAGATGGCTGATGGAGGGCCCCATCCTACACGTGCCCTCACACACATGCAAGGTAGACCAATGGGCTGTGTGTAAGGTAGACCAATGCTGGTTGCAAGGTAGACTGAGGCTCCATCAGGTCCATCCCCAGAGACAGGATCACAGTGCTAGGGACTTGATTAGTGGTGTTCAGGGTGTCCCCTCCCTCCCCAACGTGAGCTACTATCAGGTTCTCACCTCACTAGCAACATGACAATATTAGTTTGGATGAACCAAAGTGACCTTGTAGAAAAGCAGACTCTGCACATACGGCTCAACAATTCTGCCCGATAAAGTGTTTTTATCACTAGAAAGTCACACTTTCAAATAATTTTCACCCCGAGGCCATAATCTCAAAAGACACACTTAAAAATGTGTAGAACATAAAATGAGTGATTTTTTTTCATAGAGGTTAAGGAAAGAAATCCCTCACAGACATAACACTTTATTGATATTCTTGGTCACAGCTCTACACATGCCAAATAGGATCAGCTACTGGTAAGGACCATGATTCATGTCTTTCCATTTAAAACCCTGCAACAAAGAATAAAACTATTTCACAACTAACAAAGGGGAACCCTTTAATTTGCTAGAACAACGTCAGCTCCCATTGCATTAGCACCCTCCAGTGTCCAATACATGAAAAACAACATCTTCACTAATTTACCAAGCAGACACAAACTTGGAGCGTGAAACACAAGACACAGCAGTGGTGGGTTCCTGGGAGGGAAGATGGCAAATGGTGATGGAAGAAGAAACTCCCAATGCTAGAAATTTTAAACGACATAGGCACAGTCTCTGAAGAAGATCTGACAGAGGGTTATTACTCTTCTCAGGTTCCTTTGCTCCTAGCAGGCATGCTGGTGTCTGCACCTTTGGCACGGCAAGCTCTATGTGCGCACACTGTATATTCCATACTCTGCAGCATTCCACTGAGATGTGGATGCCGCCTTTGACTGATTTAGTGCAGGCATGTGGGTATGGATCTGCCCGGAATACACCGTGTAAGTGAAAACACGTAATAACACCCTCTTGTACATGGGTGAGGCAGACGTGCACTTGGCTCGCTGAGGGCAAACAGGTGACCGTGCTTACATGTGCAATGCTCTTCTCTTACAGGATAATCAGCAAGCAAAGAGACAACAACACAAAAACCAGCTGCATTTGTTACTAAAAAACAGCTGGATGAAGGGGTATTTTATCTTTTTCCATGTATTCCCTGTATTTTCTTTCCCAGCTGCACACAGCCCAGTGGCTGCCTAGCTCAAAGGTGAACAAGGACTCCTCATGCCTCATCCTGCTCTGGTCTCTGACTGCTTGGATGCCCAAAATTCTGTGGTCTCTACCTGCCCAGTGGCCTCTTGGGCTCCACAGCAGCACTGATGACAAGGGGCAGGCAAATCCTGCCACAGGGAGGCCATCACACCTGAGAGTCAAGCATGGGCATCATGATGCCTGGCAGCCATGTCCCAACCCATGGCACACCAGCCGAGGAAGCCCCTTCTGAGCCACAGCTAGAAGAGAGGAGCCTCACCATGGGCATGCAGCCAGCCTCCTCTCCCAGCCCTGAACAGGTGCTGTGCACACATAAATGTCATCACCCGACTGCCCTCACACTGCGTAGACTTCTCTTCCCCCCCACAGTATGAATATTCAGAATTCTTCATGACCAGAAATAGCAAGGCATAGCATTTACGATTCTGCACTAATATGGGGGAAAGGGGGTGAAAACAAGGAAAAAATGTATGTATAGGCATTTATCTTCTCCAGAAACAGGCTGTAAAAGTACGCTGGAGAAGGAGGTAGGCAGGAAAAATGACCCTGGGTGCTATGAAGGACAGTTACTCCGGGCAGGAATGGCTGACATGGACTTTCTGGGCTCTTCACTGTGCCTCTAGCACAGCACAAAGCACTCCAGCTGTCCCTGAGGCTCCCCAGGAACACCAGCATCAATATTGCATGTCCACAGTAACATCTACGTTACAGTTTTACAGACCGCATAGGCTTTTGTCACCCGGCTATAAAATATTTACAGAACCATGGTCTCAGCAGAGAACGCGAGAATTTAAAGCTTTAAATATTGATATTAAAATGAATTAGCATTTGATTGCCTTCCTAATATCAATACTAAAAAAAAAAAAGTGCTCGCCCTCCAGCAGTGCTGTTGAAAACCTGCCTTAAAGGAGCACAGACCCAACAATCACTCCCTCTGGCAGAAGTCACTCTCTGCCCGCCGGGAACATGCAGGCACACACCTGCATGCAGAAAGCTGGGCAGCAAACCTACACAGATCTCCAGGAGGAAGGTGCAACGCAGCCTTTGTCTTACGTGGCACATGTCACTCGGAGCCTGATCCTGCACACGGACCTGTACGGCGATCCTCTATCTAAAGCAGAGCTTTTCCTAGCATCCCGCCTGAAATCTGTGCTATTCCTGACAGCTATTTCCCCATCTGTGGGAAAGCACCTGGTGATTTCGGTCCCTTGACAAGTAGACACAGGTTGCCTACATAACCTTCCCTCATCCAGCCACTGCCACCACAGGAGCACGGGGACTCGCCCGGACTCACAGGGGGCTCCCAAGGCCCAGGATAAGCGATGCTGAGGGGGCTTCTGACAGCCCCGCTTCTGCCCATACCACCACTTATGGTGGGCCATTGATGGAGGAGGCGACACAGGATGCTCCTAAAACAACGGGAAAGCCAACGGTGTGGATCCAGCCTGCCCTGCCCCGCGGTTCCCTCTGCGGGAAATGGGGCACGGTGGCCGTGAGGAGCCCGCTCGGTCCAAGGCTGGGCGCAGGAATGGGAAAGAGCCAAGGTCACTCTCCATGTAGGAGCTGCACCAAAGAGGACAACCGGGCAACGGCAATGTTCTGGTAACGGGGGGAATCACGGAATGGTTTGAGTCGGAACGGACCTAAAAGACCATCTCGTTCCAACTCCCCTACTGTGGGCAGGGACACCTTTCACTAGACCAGGAAGTCGACTTCCGTTCCCACGCTGCCCGTGCCCGAGCGCCAGCCCCGCTGCCCCGGGCCCGGCCGCCCCCCCGCCCCGCACTAGCACGGGGGAACCGGGGGAGACCCCCGGGCGCGGCTTCCAGCGGGGGCAGCGGGGAGGCGGCGCCGGGGGTCCCGCCCCGCCCCGCGCGGTCCCGTCACTCACAGTCTCCGCCTCCCCGCGCGCAGCCCGGCCCGCCAGCACAGCCCCGCCGCCATCGCCCCGCCGCGACACGCCCCGCGCTCCCATTGGCTGCGCCGGGCGGCCCGCCCACGCCACGCGCTCGGCTCTGACGTCTCCGCGGGGGCGGGGCCCCGGGGGCGCTGCCGCTGCTCAGGGCCGGCCGCCTCAGGAGCCTGGTGTGGTCCGGGTGCTGCAGCTCCCCTCTCTCAGTGTGCGAACGACTGCCGTGAGTGGGATTAGTTCGTTCCTGCAGAGCACAGAGGGACAAGACCAAAGGTAACACAGGAAGCAGCAGTGGATGGGGTAGGAAAAAAACAAACTTGAGAAGAACAGGTTCCTGAAAATGAAATAAGGGTTATGATTCTATTTTCCATCAGTCCAAACTTAGACAGAGAATATAATTTTCTTTGCCTTAATGCTGGAATGTGCCAGAGGCCACGAAGCATAATCTCAGCAAGCTCCTCCAATATTGATATTTCAGCTAGGTTTCCAAAGGACATGAGCCAGGATCATGCCACCTCTTCGTCCCATCATCTCACATTCCTACCCTTTCACAACCGCTGAACATGCTGCCCATTTTGGTCCAAGTCTGGCCATGAGAGAGAGATCACTCATTTGCTACAGCTTTTGTAAAAACAGTAGAAGGATAATGAAACAACACCCCAAAGCAGTGCCCTCACTCCTTGGAAAACCCAGCTTCACATCCATGTAGGTCACTCGCAAGTCTTCATGGAAGGGCCTTTTTCTTTCCTAGGGTCATTGAGTTTTGCCTCATAACTTTTTTCTTTTCCTGACACGCAATTGGCTTTTCTTTGTCAGAGGCCTGTGTGGTAATTTTCCAGTCTGGCTTAGCATCACTTTACTAGGGAAGTGGTGTCAGCAAAGCATGAGTTTCCCCTCCTAGCAAAAATAAAATATGCTGTTTTGCAGAGCTGTGCTGAACCGTGAACGTGACCTGCGCTCAGCTTCCCTCCCCTATGTAATCTTGCGTGCAAGTCATGGGTGATACCACTTGAATCTGACACACTGTGAAAACAGACGTTTCGTTATCACCAGCAGCATGACAGCATTAACCCTTTTCAGCACAGGTCTAGTGAACTGTGTATGGCAGAGACTGTTCCTTCTCCTTCCTGTCACTGATGCCTCCTTCCCTTCACCCTCTCCTCCCACCAGTCTTACCTCCTTGGGGAACTTCCTCATGCAGGATGATATTGCACAAGATGGTGGAGGAGAACCTCGGTCTTGCCTCCTGCCCGTCTCTTATTTCTATAGGGACAGATTTTGTTCCTGGCACCTCTCTTGTCTTTTCCCCTTCCAGCTCCAAGACTCCAAGGTGTACAAAATGCTCTCCTTCCCCACTTCGCTGATGAGGATGGCCTGCAGTGGGGAAAAAAAAAGAGATGTGTGGCACCTGATAGACCCTCTTGGCTGTTGTTTCT
>VZTE01003527.1:440818-512471 GCA_013397775.1 Eulacestoma nigropectus
GGGGAGGGGAGCAGCCTGGAGAGGATGTGAGCAGAGGTACAGCCAGGCCAGGCAGAACCCCTGAAATATGCATCATAGAACCATAGAATATCCTGAGTTGGAAGGGACTCACAAGGATCATCAAAGTCCAACTCCTGGCCCTCCACAGGGCATCCCCAAGAATCACACCATGTGCCTGAGAGCTTTGTCCAAATGCTTCTTGAACTCTGTCAGGCTGGTGCTGTGACCACTTCCCTGGGGAGCCTGTTCCAGTGCCCAAGCACCCTCTGGGTGAAGAATGTTTTTCTAATATCCAACCTGAACCTCCCCTGACACAACTTCAGGCCCTTCCCTCGGGTCCTGGCACTGGTCACCAGAGACAAGAGAAGAATCTTCCTTGCAGCAACAGCATTTAGTGGGACAACGTCAGGGGGAGGCAGGACACTGTGCTGACACGAGCAGATTTCAGGTTTTGTCAGAAGTCCAAATAACCTTTCTTCAGCACTAGTAGATGAATGTAGGTTTTGCATCAACTAGTGTTGGAAAACCTGGAATATCCTGGCCTGTTGCATCCTTTTGACTTGTAAATGATTGTAGGAACACAGGGACATACATTAAATTTCATTACCATCTTTCCCCTTCTGTATTGTGGGAAAAATACTGTTTATCTGTCTCGTCCTTTTAAAATGGGAAGCCTTTTAAAGATGCTATGTTTTCACTTAATTGGGTTAAGCCAATGTAACATTTTCCAGGATGCTCAGAAGGTATTTTTGAGCCTAACTCCCACTGACATCCTCAAGAGTTAGGCACGAGGTACTTTTGAGGATGTGAGTCCTATAGCAGCAGTATGGTTGGGGCTAAGACCCCTGGAGCCATGTGTACATGAAGCATAGGTGCAGAAAAGGGTTGCTGAGCTCATTTGGGGCTGGCCACCAGAATTATTATATTTCTGTGGGTGCTTTTGGGTTTTGTGTCTCCTTGCAAAAACTCATCTGCACAAATGCTTCAGCTGAACGTGAGATAACTGCATGCAAATTAATCAGAGAGAGGGATCCTACAATTTCTCAGATAGAAAACAAATCATGAAGGTTGAATGACTCATGGACTGTGCTAGTGAAAATCATTTAGCAACTATAATGGATTAGGAAAAATATCCTAAAAAAAGATAACTACCTACCAGTTTTTCTTGTTTTATTTCAATAAAGCATCGCATCAAACACAGTGTACATTTCATGTAGAGTATTTTTTTCAATTGTTGGATTTCAAACACCTTTTTTGTAATGTTGGTCTAGTATCTTCTGAGATGTTGAATGAATAAGGTTGCTACAAAAGGGCAAACCAAATATTTTGGCAGGATATGTGGTGGTCCTTGTTCTACAAGCATTTTCTAATTCTTTGGTGGGCTCTTAATGGTATGATAGTGACTAAAACGAGTATTTTTGAATGAGAAAGGGAAAAAGAAGCAGTGTACTACTGCGGTACTGTAGAACTATTAATAAGCCATGCTGATAAAAATAATTTTTTATTGGAATCTTAGTAGAAAAAAAGAGCTGTGCTGCTGCCTGAAGCTATTGCATGTCAGTGTCCTCTTGACACTCATTTACTTTGATTTTCAAGAGAGAAATGAGCATCATAACAGCCAAGGCATGTTGTGCCTTCCTCTGTGTGTTTGCGTGAACACAAAGGGATGGTCTCCTCGGCTCCTCGTGCAAGACTGGGAAATAAATAACTGTCGGCACTAATCTCGCTGAGGCTCCTGTGCCTCCTTCCGACAGGCACTCGCTTTTGCTGGCCAGCAGTGTTACAGTGCTCCTGTGGTGAATGTGCTGCTTTGGGCCTGAACTCCTACCTGCCCAAGTGTTTGTTGCCTCCTGGCTTAGAGACCACTGATCACCCAGGGAGCTTTCTCCTGCAGTGCCTCCCGTGCCACCCCACAGCTCACAGCACTCCCTCACATTACACATCTCCTCCCATTGGAGGAGGAAAGCCAAAGGAGGAATGTGCTTTCCAGGAACAAAAAAATCTTGAGAACCTCCCCCAAAACTGTGTTGGTATAAGACTAGAAATAAGCCAGCATTTTCACGATGAAAAATTAATTGTCTGGTGTCTATTCGTCGCACTGTTATGTTCAACAGAATTGCAGTGCGTGTTGTATCCCACCAGTGTTTTAATCCATCATAAATCCATGTAGAGTACATCATCTGGAGCATTTAGCATTATGGAAAGTGGATTTTGGTGAAAATGGATTGAATAGCCCTGATACATTGAGACAGGATCGTTTTGTCAAGAAAAGCTTTCTCTGTGATCTTGAAGGGCCCAAAGCTTCCCTTTCTCAACCACCTCAAAAGCACCACTCAGGCAGCTGCTTCCTCCTCTTGGGAAGGGCAGAGAGCCCCTGCTACCATCATTGTGTTGAACCAGGGGAAATCCACAGCATTATGCTCTTGGATCCTTCCCAGATCACAGGAAGCTTCGCAGGGAAGGTAAATACCCCTGCTCACCTGGGACGTTCTCTAGAGGTTGCTCTGGTTCTCTGCCTTTGAAATCAAACTCTTCCCCAGTAAGCTGGGGATACTGGTAAGCATCATCAACAGATAGAAAAAGAAAGTCAAAAAAGGCAGAAACATCTGGAAAAAGCAGAGGGCCAATAGCTGAGGTGAAGCTGCAGGGAGTATAAAATATGAGAACTGGTCCAGCCTTAAATTGAAGAAAGTGCTTGGTAAGAGCTACGAAGAATTCCTGTTTCCAGACATCAGGAGGACATTACAGTGAATTCATTGCCATACGATTCAGATGCTATTATATACTATGCAATTTTGGGTGGAGACTATTGAAAAGTGGCTCCATGGAATCACTGGAATTCAGAAAAGTCAAAATATTTTCATGCTCAGAAGCAGAACACACCCTGTGTGCCCTATACACTGGCTGGGAAACATTAGAAGGTAGAGGAGTGGGGAAACGGGGGGAAACAACTGGAAAACAAGAATTTGTAAGAGGCTTTGGAGAAGTGTGCTTGCCAGTTCTCCAGGTGGGAGCAGGTGATCTATTACAAAAAGAGGTGTGGTTTCTGCATTGGGTTTCTTATGAGCTGGCAACAACTCCTACTCCAGCAGGAGTGTGTCCTTTCCCTGACTACAGGTAGAGCTTGGGAAAAATAACCTTAAACACATGGTGACGTTGCCAGGTGAAGGTAGGTGGTGGCGACACTCTGCTTTGCATGGTGCTGGAGAGCCTCTGCTGCAGGCACAGCGGTTTGACTTAAAGCGAGGCAGTGGTGCTGCAGTTCAGAAGCAGGAATGTAACAGACATGGAGCTATTGGGAGGAATTTAATCAAAAAAAAGAGTAAAGTGCATCATGATGGGTTTCCTACATGAAATACTGGCAAACTGTGAAAGGAAATGAGGATGCTAGGAGACAATTGTGATGCACATGTAGAGGAGTGGGCCAAGAAAGCAGACTGTCCTTCTTAACATTGTTATTTTGACAGATTTCAAAACTCAAAACATTCTGTGTATCCTACAGTTGATTATATATAAATGCTTGTTGGTAATTATATGATCACTTTTATTTCAAAGTCCTGTCTTCCTATAGATTTGATGGTGTTTTCACCTTTCTGGAGATTCATTAAACTCGCTTTCCTGCAGGATGCTTTGAAAGCCAGGAGATAATCTACAGGCTTGTTGACACCATAATGCTATGATGGCTTGTGTGCCATTAAAATAGATCACAGAAATGTTCATCTATAGAACCTGAACTCAATACATTGTGTCAGTATACAGTATAGATCCCTTAATCCATAGACTATTATTAAAATAGTGGATTAAGGAGTTGTTTGGGATCAGAGCATGCTGGATGTGTAACAAAACAGTTTAGCTGAGATTAGTATTTATTACTTAATGCAAAATTTGATTGAAGGATTCATAGGTGCTTATAATATCACAGTTATTATTTTATCACTAAATTACTGACTTTTTGCCATACAAACTCTTGTTAAGACCTAAGAATTAATCACTGTGTGTGAAAACAATAAAAACTGAATAACTGACATAAATCTAATTATAATCTTTTAGCTTCATACAAATATAAAATATGGTATTTGGATGTTTAAAATGCATTTTATGAGAACATGCATGGAAAAGACATTCAGACTTCCAAAATAATAACTTGTCGATTTAAAAAAAAAAAATTAAAGTGAGTTCACAAACTGTTATACAGATTCAGTGTCAATCTAATCTAAGCAAAGTGGACTGGAAACCAAAAGTATTTTTTCCATACAATTTTCTTCTGTCAACAGTCTTTCTGAAATTGTCAGAAGGAGAGTGGTATGGTGAAGTTGAACTGCGTAAGATAGTGGCAGTTTTACAGACTTGTCTTTAATGCAGCAGAAGGTTGTCAACAAGCCTTTTCAGTGACATCTTCATGTGAGCATGGTGAGCAGATGATTTGAAGATTACCAGGGTGCTGGACAGGTCAGCTCGCATCTTAAAAATCTCTTCCATAAAGGATCAAATCTGCAGCCAGCAGCTGTTTACTGGCTGAAGGGGGAGGGAAATGGGTGTGTCTAAAAGGCAGAGACCCTTGGGTTTGTTTGTGTGCTTATATGGAGTGCTGCCTTTAAAGCTTGCTGTGTAACAGAGAGTTGAACTCTTGTTGACACAAATTTTCAAGCAAACTAGTAGGTAAAATAAAATTTCAGTTGTGAGGTGCCAACATGTAAAGAAAAAATTTTTGTATAGAAGTCATGATATTTATAAGGTAAGTAGAACAGAGCAATTTTTTTTTCCCAAGGTGGCACATGCTTATATTAAATTTCAGTTACACTGCAAGTCATATTAAGAAAATAATTTCTAATCCCAGTTTTAGCTGTGGTTTTGTTTGTTTTCATTTTTTTAATGCTGTTGCTGCTAGTCCATGTCTCTATTGTACTTTACGGAAGAGTCTGGATATTTCTGAATGGAGGTTCAGACACTTTCACATCAAGCAGATTAAACTCCTGTGAGCGTGCCTGTGCTGGAGGTATCTCTTCCACGGACCATCCACCAGCTGATTGTATCTGTTAGTTTTCAGGTCCACTTCCTACATCTGTACAGCCCCTGGGCATATGATGCTGTGGTTTGTAAGAAGCTTATGAAACCCCATGCAGAAGGGCACAGCAAATGGAGCCAGCGCAAGGCGTCACTTTGGGAGCAAGCGTGACTTGCAAGCAGGGATGGCTGTTGCACTTGTAGGCCATGAATGCTCGTGCCCAGGGTCATGTAGCAGGGACTGGGAACCTGCATATTTTAAAAAATGTCACGTGAATCAAAGTGAAAGAAAAGAAGGATCTATGGCAGCATTTCAGTGCATCTCCAAAAGAGCAGTTGTGGCCAAAGAAGTGGGGAATCAGCTCTGGGAAACTGGAGGAGAAAATAAGTAGAAAAAAAGCTGGTGATCTTGATTTACCTGCACAGCTCTCCATCAGGCAAAATTTAAGGAATGGTCAGTTTCTATGTAATTCTAAACTAAAGGTTAGTACAACTTAGCCTTTACTTATCCTTAGTTTAAAAGTCTTTTAAAACTTAGCCCTGTGGTACTAGTGATTTGGATTTGGTTGCTGCTGGCTTCAGAGATTATGCTCCACTATAAGAAAAGACAGAAAGATGAAAGAAACATTTTAAAATGTCATAGAGAACTTGAAACTAGCCAGTCTACCTACCACTTGGACTGACTTTACATAATTTTTTAACACATTTGAAGTTCTTACATAAAAGACTCTACATAGTACATTATTCTTTAATGCCAAAAGGAAAAAAAATAGAAAAAAGAAAACCAGAAAATAGAGCTTTCACTGATTTCCAGTAATGTTTTCTCAACCAGTAAATTTGCTGAGATCAAGAAGGTAAGAATACATGTTCTGGATACGGTGCATATTTGGAATATATTATTCTGTTTATAGAGTCTGAAACATCATTTCAATGCTGCTGCTTTCTGTCATGTCAGAAAGCAATGTATCTCAAAATAAAATAGTTTTCCAAGGACCGTTGAACATCTAAAGGCTGGTGTCTCACACTACTTCAGTGAGGTAATTTTCTCATTTTTATAGAGAAAAAAAGAATTTGGCAAGTGTGATTAGTTTTCATGAATGTTTTCAATGTATGAAACATCAAGTGAAATGATTTTGTTTTCCTCAAATAAGCCAGCTACCAGAGCATCCCAGCAAAAAGCAGGGACTCTTAATCAGATGAATAGTGGGACAATTTATTGTATACCTACTGTCCTTAAGCACAGACCATTAATGCTGGCAGCAGAACTCTTTCAGGATCCTCACAGGTGCTCAAGTGGGCTCAGGCCACTGAGAAAACCTGGAATCCCTTGCAAATTTACAGAAGCGCCTTGCCTCCCATGTTCTGTCTCAGCTAGGAGTTTAAAGACTAATTTTTCCTTTCCCCTTTGCATGGGTTCAAATTGTGGAGTTTTGTGTTCGTTTCATTGGGTAAAGTTGCCAGGTAGCTTCCTCACTGACTCGTGCCAGTGCTCCGTGCCACAGCAGAATCAAGATGAGAGCTCTCTGTAGCTCTCCACATGGATAAGGCAGATGTAAATTTTGTGCTGGTCCCAGATCTTGAACTGACGTATCTGCTGACTTTGTCATCCACGTTTATTGTGCCCATCAGGAACAGAGTCCCTGCATCTCAGTAGCCTCACAGGGACCGATGCTACAGGAGTACCTTGGAAATACACTTTTCATTTAATCTCTATTTAAATGGATTCCAGTTTTGTGACTGACATGGTGTGAAAAGTAGTTGTTGTCACAATGATTTTAATGGCACATGAATATTTTCTGCCATCAAGTAGAGCAGAATCATCCATCGTTACAGATAGTGCCGTATGGCTATCACATGGCAAGAAATGAATCCTCTAATAACTTGGGCTACTTCTAGATCAGCCAAGGACTGAAAAAATTCCCACCTTAGAGCCTAGACCTAAAACTTGGAGAGCAACCTGAGACTTAAATGCAAGTAAAGGAGTGCAAGCAGATGCAGAAATGTGCCACTTCTGTATCTCAGATATTTTTTACAGGGAAAAAGAGAGTTGTACTTTTACTAAAGCAACATAGAGACTCTGGTTCAGGTAGATTTGCATCAGCTGTGGTCATAAATGGCCAACTGTGACCTGCAGGACCCCTGAGCTGCCTGGTGGGTGACTTGAAAGAAGGGATCATATGATTGCTCCCCAAGGTGTTTAGTTGAAGTCAGCTGCTTTAAGTAGGAGGTCTTGGCTAACCAAGTGTGTTTGAAATGAAATGAGCTCAGGGTGGTCACATAAACATTTCAGCCTGCAGATCTAACTGGAATGTAGTCTCTGATGTGCCGTGTTTGGGAGCAAAGCCCCCCATCTTGGCCTTGCAGGACACAGCCACAACTGGAAGAGGACCCAGATTTCAGATTCTGGTGAAACAATATTGGGTTTACCAATTTAACAAACGGTTAAATATTCTCAAAGGGGGAATATTTACCAATATACATATTGGACTGAAAAACTGGGTCGAAAGACCCGTATTTCTTCCTGGGCTAATGATCCAAGTGACTATAAAGGAACTTGGCTAACAAAACATAGCACACTCACAGAATAAGCCCACAGGCCAGTTATGCTTGACAAAAATACTTTTGACAAGGAGGTGTAACTCATTGTTTAGAATCACTGAAATGTATTTTATAACTGTTATTCTCTGGCATTCATCCCAAAGGAGTAGCTGGGCTGCTTATCCAGCTGCTGAAGGCATAGGGAATCCACTACAGATACAAAAGAAGTGAAAAATTTTGTCAATTTTTTTAATATGTCTCTATCACACAGGAATTCCCTACATTTATGTCACATTAGCTTGGTATTTCCTATCTATATTTTTAGTTTCACTTTCCAAATTTCAATCCATTCTAATAACTTCATCTCAGACCTTGTTTTTTCCTTCGAAAACTCACTGCCATATGGAGGAAACATTAAAATTATTTGATCCAAAGTAAAAACAAAAGCAGCTTAGTGTTAGTGCAAGAGGCTTAAATCAAGACAATTAAACCTAAGTTAAACTGAAAGTAAAATGAGAAATAATTTTGGCTAGGTGTAGACCATACACCAAACAGAAAGTCATTGTTGTGCATGGCGGAAGCACAGAGTCTTCAAAAAAAGATCATCATCTTCAGAAATAGTGAAATAAACTTCCAAGGGAAATCTGTGCTTTAAGCAGACAAGAAAAATCTCTAGCAGGAGTAATTTTGAGAAGAGGCTGCCTTCCAGAGTTTCACCAGGGGATCACTCACTGCCATGCAACCAAGTGACTGACTACCATTTTGGGAAGAAGGTCATGTGGTGTTTTCAGCACAGACAGGACCCAGGATAATCCTTCTGCAGCCCAGCTTTCCTCTCCTGTTTGTTATTTTAATGCCATGGTTTATACTTAATGCTGCTGTGAGTGACAGCTACTATGACAGCCACCTGTGTATCTCCCAGATAAGGACGGCTGGCCTCATTAACCATCGTGGCATTGGGATATTTAGGAGTAGCCTTCAGTTGCTCAGTTTTTAACAGAATAGTTGAAACAGCTACACTTGGTAACCATAGTATGAATTTAATCTTTTCCACGTGTAAAAATATTGTCAGAGTTCATTGGCAGGAATAAACCTGGCCCCTCAGGAATGCCGAATTTTAGATATTTAATTTGCAATGTTACCAATTTGCTGATACCAATCTGTGATCCTCTACCACAGACTTCCACGCTGCTTCCCAAAGACCACGAGGTGTTAATTGCTAAGACGGACCTGCAGGTTCTAACTGAAATTTTGACAGGAGTTTTTGTGACTATGAACAACAGCTAATGGAGAGGAGGGAAAAAGCTCAACAAAAGCCTGACCAGTTTGTTCAACTGCCAGGGCAGGCAGTGAGATGATGGAATAAATGGCCCAAAGGTGTAATGTAAGCGGTGGGTAATAATTATTGCTTTCTAATTTGTTAGCCCTATCTGATCTCTTTTACTCCAGCTTTTACTTTTACATCTGTGGATGTTGCCATTGTTGGCAAGACATGGAGGCAAACACCCGCTTCTTCCTATGCCTTCACTACTCTATTGAAGCTGTGCTAAAAAATAAAAGAAAAAGAAACGTTTTCATCCACACAAATAAATGCGAAGGGCTGGAACATGTCCATACCAAACTGGGCCCTCTGGCTTGTGCTGTGTCTGGGAAGTCCGCCCTCTCCTTTTCCCTTTCATTCCAGACAGCCCAGATTTTCTTTTGAAGCTTAACTGTGGTAAATAGAGCTCTTATTATTGACTCCTATAAACCTTCTAAGAGCATATTTATTTGTTCTTCCATTAACTTCTTGTGGTGTGACGAGCCCCAACTTAGATGGATTTGTGCTACATACCATATATGAACTAGCAGCGCTGCAGCTTTATCTGTATTTGCTCAGGCTGTGAGATTCAAAGTTGAGTAAAACTGCAGGAGGGAGTACTTGTCCTTGCTGTCATCTCTTTGCAGCCCTAGAACTTTGCATTTTTCATGCAATTTCTGTTTCCTATTTATCCCCTTTTTCTTGGGCAGAGTTTTCATTGAGGACTACAATTTTCCCTTCCCAGTCCTGCAAAAAGATGTTACATCTAGGGGTTTCTGTTGGTTATTTATATGGATATTGTACACTTGGAGCAATGAGAAGTGTATTTCTGCATCAAATTACATGGCAGATGGCTTGCTCAGGTTATTTTACCAGCAATCCTCTGAAGTGTCAGGGATGAGTGGGACAGTAGACAGTGTCCCGTCCAACAAAACTAAGATTGCAAGTTCTGTCCCAATTTGTGTAGCAACGGGTCTTCACAAACCGGTTGATAAAACTGTTTAAAAGACAGAAAGATAGACACAGTAACCTTAAGATAATCCACTGAAAGTCAAGAAAGTCTCTGGGGATTTATTCACTTTCTTAATCTGCCTACATTTGTCTGCTAGTCTTGGTCTATTCAGAAATTCAGTTCTGGATCTAAGATGTCTCTTGCAGCAAAAACCTCCACTTGAAGCAGGTAACAGACACAAAAGACTTGAGTCTAATAAACCATCATTTTCCTGGTACATTAGTCAAGTCTTTGTTTTGATTCTGCCCCCTGGGTGTGGATATTGTCCTTCTTGAAAGGAAGGAAAGCTCTCTCTAATTTTTATCCAGTGTTACTACAGTCACCCAGCTTTCCAGGATAAACAGCAAATTTAAAGCCACCCGCTGCTTCCCCTTTGCCTTGCCCTCCACCTGCCTTGGGGCTGCACTGGTCCGACACCATGCAGCAGAACGTGTGATTTGGCTCTGCTGCTGTCACTACAGCCTGCAGACACCAGGGGAAGAGCGACAGAACATTAGTTTCTTCTCAGCTGTCTTGCTAGCCTTGCTCTGGTGGGCAGAGAAGAGCAGTTTCCAGTGAGAAAGTGGAGAGGGCTCCTTGCGGGAACTTGCAGAAAAATGTAGGAAACAGATCTGACTTTCTGACTGCTCCATTTTGTAGCTCCTAAGCAAGGCTGGAGAAGAAATGTCACAACCCTACTGCTTCTTGTACCCTTGGGCTAGAAAGGGAGAGAGTGGGCCATCCTGGAAGCCCACTGACCTCCTCAGTAATATCCCAGAGCAACTCATTACTGGTGCATGCAATAGGTGTGATCCGAACACAGCCCACATGCCTTTGTCAACCTCCAGAGAATGAGAAGTTTGCTTACCTTCTGCAACATGGAGGGCAAGCAGAGGCCAGACTGTGCATGTGCCTACCCTGCTGGGATGTCAGTTTTCTTCTCAGTTACACATTTCCCTTCTTCACATAAGCTAGCTGAGTCAATTTAATGATTTCATACACCTCAACTGAATGCGTAATTGTGAACAAATCAAAAGATAGTCATGGGAAGTTGGGAAAATATCAGGAAGACTGTCTTCCCTACCTTAACAATTTCCCCAGAAGAGAGATGAAATTGACTTGATACAATTACTGAAAAAACCCCCAACAAACCCTGAACAAAACCCCACCAATCAACCCCGCTCCCTGCCCCCCCCAAAAAAACCAACCCTAAACCAAACCACCTCACACAAGCCACAGTAAGTCTTGAGTCTTGCAGCAGCATCAGCAAAACAGTGGTTGTGCTGAACTATTCGAAAACAAGGCATTGACACTATGGAACTTGAGAAGCTGGAATGCGGCATTCTGCCCATCTCGCTGCCCAGGCTGGACAGCCTCTCAGGACACCCTGTGGGCCCCTATCTGAAGTACCCTTTTGTAGCGGACTTAGAAAAACTGTTTGAAGATATCAGAACAGGTTCCTGAGTAACGACAATTAGTCCTTATAAAGCAAGGCTTTATAAATACCGTGAATTCTAGAAGACCCTTGCTAGTAGCATGCCCATACTGCATGCAGGAGACACGACGTTAGCACGTTTGCTGATAAATTATTTGTGTAATTACTGTTATTGCTATTTGCCAAGATTTTTGGCTGCGCACTTCCAGAAACTTTGGATAATGCATGTTTAAAGATCTAATGCTGCAGCTAAGTCCCTCCAGTAGACTGCTTTGGTCAAACCTTCCTATCATCCCCTTGCCTCTGTTCCTGCACCCTGTACTTGTGTGCATGCTGTGGCCAGCAGGCGATGCTCAAATACCTCAGAGGGAAGGGAGAACTTCAACTGCATTTTCATTGCAAGTCCTGGAATGCTGGCAAGTGGCAAGAATGTGCCATCATCCAAACATGACAGGCTTTTATTTGTAATCTTCTGGTTTATCTGACTTACAAGCAGTTAACTGCTCTCATCTCAACAGCAAGTTCCAGATGTTTCACATAAGAAGAAATCGTGCATGATGGCAGCTGTACAGTAATCAACTGATAAATTAAGTCTCTCAGTAGTCCCTGAGGGTTTGTGCTTTAATCTGAAGTGTAACACACTTGTGTAAGCACATGTACCCGAAGTCATTCTATAAGGTAACAGGAGAAATATTTCATGAGTCTGTTGAGGAATATGTATTTATGGAGATACACAAATAAGTAGATCACTAGTGTCTGACACAAGGAGAAACAGTGGGGTACTGAGAATAAAAAAATTAAATTAGAAGTGAATTGTAGGAAGCAGCATATCTGGGAGAAGACTAGAAATTCTCTGCACAAGTCATTTCCCTTCCTTTAAGGAAATACATCATTGTGATGTGCTGTTGGAGCTGGAGATGCAGCTGCCCCCAGAAAGGAAGGAGGTGTCCAAACTGGTAAAGGTGTCCAAAAAGAAAAGAGGATGGCCTGTAACTTCGTGGCATAAACTCATAGACATGTGTGTCCCACCCCAGCGAAGCTTAATGAAGTTCTCACTCATGCATTCCTGGAGCAGGAACACTAAACCAAACACTCTGCTAAACCAAACACTGCAGTAGCATTCAATTAAAAGGAAAAAAACCCCAAAAAACCCCAAACCAAAAGCCACCCCCCCAAAAAACAAAACCAAAAAGTACATTGGAATGTTCTACCATTCTGTTCTCAGTGCTGTGTGTTATCAGCCATTAAACACAAAATCATCTACAGCTCTTAAGGATTTACCATACTTCCATTACAAGATTTCATGTAACTTACTCCTTACCTGTGAAACTCAAGATCTCCATCAGCTGAGTAACAATTCACTGAGAAACCTCAGTTTTGACTTACTCGCACCGCCCAGGTCATCAGGACCACCTGCAGCAGCCCCTCCCCAGCATTCTCACAAAGTTTTGCAGAAAAATTTGACAATTTCACACCCCACTGACCGAAGTCAGATACACTAAAACCACTCCCTTTCAAGGTCTCTCACTTTTCCCCTACCTTGCCTGAAGTACAGATGTTGCCCAGCCTACTTTTCTTAGAGACTGGTATTTTTGCCTTTAGCAGTATTAGCAAAACAACATTTCACATCCGCATTTCACCTTTTTGATTTGTACATCAGTTCAAACAGGACTTGGTTGGTGTCTCCCAGCCCTTCAAAACAGATATTCAGATCAGTATAACTGAGCACCTCAGATGCCTGCCTGAATTCTGTCCTGTTTCACCTCTTGTCCTCACTTCCAGATTTTTCCTGAAGTCATTCCTCACAGCCTTTTGCCTAAAAATGGCAAAAAAAGCATCAAGACACTGTCTGTGACTAGCTCACAGTCAAGTGATATTTATGATAGTGCTTACAAGATCCAGCCAAGCTGCTGAGGGCACACATGAACTGTATGACTGTAGAAACCTGAGGACTCTCACGAGTGTTCAAATACAGCCAAGCTTTTGAATAAGGGAAGCTACAGACTAAAGGTGGCCTGATGAGCCTGCCATGAGTGACAGCTTGCCATAAAGCTGTTTTTTTATTTCTTCTGCAGAAAGAAAAGCAAGCCACCAGCTCCCACATCATGTTTTCAGAATATGATTTGGACCAAGGATTCCTTTCAGACTAAATTTGGCAGTGAAGGCCACTTTTTTCAGACTCTGAACAGTAAGTTTTAAAATTATTTGTCAGCCACTGGAAATTCACACTTCCCTGAAGGGTTTTGTCTAAATTTGCTCTGTCTTTCCACAGCTCAGTAATTTGTCCTACCTCTTAACATTCCTATTAATTTACATTTTCTCAGATATTCATGCACTAAGTTCATTTTAAGAAAATACTGGGTAGTACAGTAAGATTTTGGAAAAGCTCAGTATTTTCAAAGTTTAGACAAAAACCCAGGTCTCCCAAGAGATCTGAAAAACAGATACAGTACACACTAGAACGCTTAGATGCTCTTAACACACACCAAAAGCCTAAATTCTAGAAAAACATTTAAACTTATCTGAGGCAGTAATGTCTTACAAGGGCAGAAACAACTTTAGAACAGCTCTTCTGTAAAATCTGTGATGTATTAAACTTTCTGAATTGTCTCAAGTACTCCATATTGAAAGTTTAACATTTCAATTGGAAAACAGCTGCAATTATTACAAGGCAAGGCTGCTAGAAAAGCTGTGTATGCAGCAGGTTCAGGTTCTAAAAGATAGTGACACACTTCACAAATTGCCTTTAAAGGTGGGAATAAAATACTTGAGAAGCTGCCACAACTTGTCAACTAGTCTACAGAAAAACCAGGAAAATACACCCATCAGTTTCAAACCCACATACATACCACAGTGGCTTAGTCTCACTTCTATTAATCTGATTTTTAAACAGCAATTGTAAATATATCACAGAGATCTGTTTTTTTTGAATCTGAATTTCAACAGCAGACAATTGATTCATGTTTTCGAACTATTTGTGTAAAATTTGTGTAAAAACTACTGATGATTTCAGGCAGTGACTATACAGTAGGTGATCACAAAACCATGGATATGAAGACTATTCAATTTTATGGTTTTGAACATTTGAATCAAGAGTCACACTACGGTTCACTGCAGAAGTAAAGAGCAAACACTTAACATACTTACCCTTTTCCTGTTTTGAACATAAAGCATGGAAGATTTATCTAAAATCAGCATTTCCTAGGGGCTACATGTTGGGAGGGGCACGAGAACAAACCTGTCCACATGAACAGAGCTGTGTCTGGTGACAGGCAGAGCACGACTGCTGTGGTTCATCTGGGAAGGGTTGTGGAGCACTACGGTTGTGGGAATGCCTCCTGAAGCCTTTACGTGCCAGCTTTTGGGCGGTTAATAATGACAAGTTACCTTAAACAAGGATATTTTTATTGGGTCAAATATTCAAGCATCATTAGGTTAAGGTCCTTTAGAAAAGTAAATTGTTAAGAATAAAACCCCCCAACCTTATGAATGGCAATCGGTACATGAAGTTTAATTTTAAATAAAATTTTACTAGGCCTGTGAAAACATGCTAAAAGCCAAAATGTTATGAGTCTAAAACTACTGATCAAGGTTTGAACAAAATACTCCAATTCCAAAAAAAGGCAAATATAGGTTTAATGCCAGTCATCCAAAATTGACATTAGTCTCTTAATATAAGGCAAAAATAGTAATTTTCTTTTATTTTTTAACCTACATTAAGTACAGCCAGCAATAGTTGCTCTACAGAATATGCATCATTGAGATCTAAAAGCAAGATCAGCAGAGAATGCTGACTCATGCATTGTAAGATCTTCTCAACATAGTGACACCTCCATAGCAATCTCTGGAAACGTCTCTGGGTTAAGGACTGGATTAATGCTGCAGAGTGGTTTTGTTAAATGTGTGTATAATTTAGTTCTCATGCACCACAATCACATGTCCATGTTATAGCCATTTAGCACAAACAGTATTTCTTGCAGGTCTAAAGATGTGTCAATATCCATTAAACCATAGAAAATGCCATGAAGTACTCTATGCAATCTTTAAGCATCTGTCTTCAATATAATTGCATTTACATATTTTTATGAAATTATAATATCTAATAAGTCAATGAAGACATTTTTACAACGTTTATTAGATTATGAATTTATAAATTCCAGGACTCAGAGGCACATAGTTTAAAAGGCCAAGAACACCAAAACTAATTAAGTCACAGAAATCAGAATATTTATGGACGTAACACCAGTAAAAAATAAAAATCACATCCAGACTAAAAGCAACACTTCTTAAGAGTCATCCTTCAAAGTTAGCATAATAAAAAGTTCTCATTTCCCTCAAAGAAAAATAATTCATCCCACCTACCAAGCTAGAAAAACCTATTTACAGTTGTACTTTGATCAGAAGTATCATTATGTTGTGTAATACAGCCACTTCTATTCTGCCATGAGAATTTAACATTTCTTTTAAGGTATAGTTGTATTTACAAACGCATAAATATCGTAACTCTTATCTTCATTAAGGTTTGAATGAAAACAGGTTAAGTCACAATACAAACATGTTAGTGGAAAAGTAGGTGCATTTCAGTATCATTCTCAAAGAATAGGAAGCCAATACTTCTGATAAAGTTCATCAATGAGACCAGGTTTTTAAGTTACGTTAATGAAGATTAAACCTCTTCTGTGTTAATTCTTTACATTGCTTTCTTCAGTCGACTTTCACTACGCTGTATATTTTGGTTACAAACCAAAAGCATGCAAAGAATCCAATTGTCCCTAAAAGAGAAAAAAAAAAAAAAAATTACATGTTAGAATACTGACACAGGAGACATTAATTTCTATTGTAGTTTATAAGACAGGATGTATGTATATGTGATCTGCTGTCCTCAGTCTTCAGTACATCAATCAGATCAGATAATGGAAAGTTACAGACAGTACCTGGCCCTCAAAGGCATCAACTACTCTATAACCTATCTCATTTTTTTCAGGACCATAGAACAGATCGTGTGGAACACTCTGGTTGTAAGATGTTTCTGTGTTATTTATCTTACATATTTGTTCTCATTGTTCCAGTATGCTGCAGTCCCACTCCTTCACATTGCTCCATTTTACCCTTTCTCAGTGACTACTCACACACACTTTATCTGATCTGCTCAGCTGTCAGAATACTGTTACTATGTTTAATAAACCATTTAAACTAACAGCATCAAAGAGAGTTCCCATTACTTAGTAATACTTTAAGGTCTTGGAAACTAGAGCACTACCTTTATTTCCCCCAGACTGAGTTAATACAAATTTCAAACCATAGTGTAGTTACTACACAACTTGTAGTCCTACTGAAAACATGTGTTACATACCTTAACAATAAACACTTCCGAAATACTTACAACAGTCAAAACATACACACAAATTTGAACTAAAATTTAAGGACGAAGACCATTTCCCTACTAAGGTATCATCCTTCTAGCAGAATAAAAACGGCTTCATCCCTTCTCTTTGTGTAACTCCAAAACAAACTTTTATCAAAAATATTATTTTGAATGTGAAATAGTTAATATAGTTGGGCTTTGTTAATCGAACTGGATTACATCAAAATTCAGTCTCAATCAGAATGATACTGTATTAAACAGCAGCTCAGAACACCTGTTACAGGACCCTAAATTTCCCACAAAAACTAGGACAGGATAAAAGCCCTGAAGATTATCTGATTTTTGTCTAAGTACCTCTTCAAAAATCATATCCTTAACTTATACAAGTGTCAAGGGAGTTCTTTAGAGGAAAAAAACCTTCCTTTATTTTAGATCAGATAAGAGGAACAACAAAAGTTGTGTGGTAACTCATTCTCTATAAAAGCTTGAAAGGACCCATGAATGATATCATGGTCTTTTTTTTTCACTTTATGCTTGCTAAACTACTGATGGTTAAGTGACTCATTTACTATGATACGTAGTTGTGATCCCAGCTGTGAATCAAAGATTTGTCATGTAGCTCCCGGTATTCTGCCTGCTGAGTCTGATCAATGACCTGGAATGCAGTATGGATGCAAGTGCCTGAAGCATGTGTTACACCGACATAGCAGCAGGGCACCATCAAAACCCTTCCTCCCGATACTGACAATTTTTAACAGATGAGTAAGCAGCAGCAGAATAGTTTTCATACAACAATTATGACTTTTTCTTTTTAGCTTTTTGATCATCCTGACATGGGAAGTCAGTTGCCTTTGGGAGCAGTTTTTACTAAATTGCTAATATGTTCTTTCATTTAAAAAAATGGAGAAGAACTGCCTGGCCCTTTGCCCTACCTCTGGTTTCTTCTGTAAAACCTTATCTCAGAGCACTTCAGTAAAACTCAGAGAACTGAACATATCTGCTTTTACATTAATATCAACCTAAATGGACAAAATTATTCTTAAATCTTAAGAAACAGGATTATTTCCCCAAATTAAAAGGTAATTTGCACTTAATATTGTGGGAAGTAGATAGAAAAATTGTTTAGCACACGATGTTTTACAATTCTGTGTGATTAACTTCATATGTATCCTCCCGATTTCAACATAGAAACTGAGAATATAAAAAAACCAAGAGCATACAGACTCTGAAAATTTAGTTCTAGTTGCACAGGATGACTTGTATTTCCACTGTCCCAATTACAAACGAATGACTGCCACAAAAAGCAACTGAAAGGGGCTGAGAGTAAACCACCTCTTCTTTGCATACTTGTGAACCTACCCTAAAAATTTGCTGGCAGGTGCTGCACAGCCACTTGGTCAACTGAAAGCGAACACATGAGCAAAGGAAAAGGGGGATGCACTGGACACATCTTAATGCCTCTAGACAATGTCATGTGACATGACTGACTTGAAAGAGTAAAGGTAAAAAATGGAAATTATATGGGTATCTGAGGTGCAGAAAGGCAGCTAAACCAAATCTCAGCACAGAAGATTGAATGAATCCACTCCAGAATTACTGCATGTATCCAAAGTAAACAGAGTGAACAAAGGAGACAGGGTAAACACAATTCTGGTTTTGGGCAAAACTGTTTACTATTACAGGCAGACTTGCTGAACATCTGTTGGAAATGCTGGTGAAACTGAATTAATTGACCTTACACTTATGTAAGGCCTAATTATTTTTCACACTACTTTGTAAGTTTGCACTGCATTTAAAATCGATCTGCGTACAGCAGTACATATTCATTTCTAGTTGAACAACTGTGCATCCTAGGATTTTTTAGTTTGACGAGACTATCAGTACACCCAGACCAAAAGTAAAGGTTAAGAGAAAAGCAGGGTGAGAAAGAAGAAAAAGTGAGCAAGGGAGGCAGAATCTCTGATCTATGCATTCAGAATGACTTGTAAACTGGTACAGAAATGTGAGTTAAAGTAGAGATGCATAAATTACAAACTATCTGCAAGCAATGCCAAAACACATTAGACTGACTTAAAATGAAGGATGGAAGGTAAAATTAACCACTTTTGGGACACAGCTTGATCACTTTCCAATGAGATTATATAATGCACTCAAGTCCCATTTCTTCCTTTTAACAGGCAATGACCCAAGAAAATCCTTGCAGGCCACTGCTCTTGTTCATCATCATCTGCATTCAGTCATAGTGCACAAACAGCTTCAATATTTCCTTAGCTGAAGTGGAAATGTCTTTGAAATATTCGGTTACACTTAAAAGGAACACCATTCTCAGTTCTTTTCTCTTTTCTCACTATTTTTGTTCTCCTATGTTAAGTCGAAATGAAAATTCTACTTAATAGTTATAGTGAGATCTGTATTAAAAGCTCTGACAAAAAGCCATTTGTAGTCTAAGAGGTCTCAAAATACAGTGTCTACACATAAATATGTATCAAAGCCTTCGGAATCATTAAAAGTTATCATCAACATGAACCCTGAAATTATCTAAACCATTGATCAGTTCAAAGCAGTTTCAGAAGTTTTGCTCTGTAGGGTAGACTATACAAGGATGGACTGCATTATGCTGGAGCAGAATACAGAATTTGTAAGATTTTTCTGAGGAGTTGGCAGTTGCTGCCTTCTTGCATCAGTTTGAAAGGAGACTTCTTGCAATTTCACTGCCATTTTTCCATCCTAAACAAGGGCTATTTGTGTCTGACTGAAGATGACACCGGAAGATTTTGTGACCTCATCTCAATTACTGAAGAGGAAACTGAAATGCAGCACCTAAGACAGATGTTTTTCCAAACACTCACAATGAAGATTACAAGGTTCTGACAAGACTGATACAAAAAACGTTAGAGAAATTCTGTCTGCTCCCCATGCCACTTCAATGCAATTGGGATAAAGGTAAATACATTCTGGAAGAGAGCAAATTAAGGAAAAAAAGCATTCTTTGTCAACTTTTACTCCTCTCTCTTCCTTCCACCTATTCCATAAAATCTGCAGGTTTTATCTTGACACTGTAACTTTATATGTGACTGTGTGTGATTTGAAGCGTGCTTCTCCAAAGACAACTAATTTAAAAAACTGAGTTTGTCATATGAGTATCCTAAGAACGAAATCTGGAAAAGTACTTATCACATATTTGTAGACCTAATGATAGGCCACACCTCAAATTAGCAGTAGTTTTGCCTCATCCTCACTTATCTCTTTCACTAAAATTTGTAATCACATAGTTGCAATATGCTACACAACTACCTGGAAAAAAAATCAAAGGCATACATAAATTTACAAATCTGCATCAGGATCAGTTTTGCCAAGGATTCTACTGTGCAAAACTAAAGGGAGATTCAAAATTTAAAATTAAGTTTCAATACACTTACCTGTGAAAAGGAAGAAGATCAAAACCATAATCATGGTATAACCAAAATATAAAATGGTGCTAGCTGTTCCTGTGATTTGCAGTTTAGAAAAGAAATAATGTATTGCATATATTAGGAAATAAACTGCAGTGAAACCACTAGTGAGAAATGAACGCCACTGCCAGTGATAGTCCTAGAAGGAGTGAGGAAAAAATACAAACATATGAGCAATACTGCAGACACCTTTAGCCCACTGACCCTACTAGTGAATGCAGAGCTACTTTTTCTATTTTAACTTTACCCATAAGTAAGTTTTTGTAGGGCTTTTTTTCCTACAGGGAGAACTATATATAATCAATACTGCTTTAATTACAGCATTCAAAATTAGAGATAAGTAACCTAAAGATCAATAGCAAATAGACAAAATACTAAAACCCCAAATGAGCCAGATGTACTTATTTCCAGCCACAGAGATTTTTTCTCTCCAAGGTTGGGCACGTCCAAAATGGACTCTGATTGAACAAAATAAATGGATTAGTTTAGCACATTCAGAAAACAGGGAGTGAGACTCTAAAGATGTGATATCTGACTCAGCAATACTCAGTGCAGCGTTTTAATATTTGTTACAAGTTTTGCCAAAAGTAGCCTGCTTCACTTTTTAAAGACATGGTTTAAGTACATCTCATCTAGTAACAGTGTTCATGTTGAATTCTGGAGTACTTATTTTTAATTACAAAAGCATTAACATTTTTAAATTAGCATTCTTAAAACATTATCTGGTTTGAAAACAGAGGAAATATTTCCTACCTCTGCACATAGATGGAAGTAGCAGAGCAATATTGTAGCCTCGGAACATGTAATAACCAAAATAATGAATACCAGAAACAGGAAGCCAAACATGTAATACATCTGGTGGGACCTATAAAAGGGAGTTAAAGAAAAAAAATTTAAATGGCTATTGTGCTATTATTATTTCTTCATATGTAGTAACATCACCTTCACCTTAAGTATTTTCCCTTCCTTTTGAAATACTGTTAATTGTGCAGCCATACAATTGCCTAATTTATTTTCTAACTAAAGAATAGGAACTTTGGCAGCTCAGTCTGAGAACACTGAGGACGCAAGGCCAAAGCACACCCCTGCTTGTGATTTTAAGAGAAAGAAATGACTAGACATAATGGTGAAAGCACAGTTCCAGTGAAGTCAGCGTGACCTCTTCCACTGACTTCAGCAGAACCTGGATTTCACCTCACATTTCAATCAAAGGGGCAGAGCTCCAAAATAACAAGAAATGTCAAATGCTGTAGCTGTCTGTGTTGGGTAGAGGCACCTATTCAAGGTTCAGAAACAGTTTAACAAGATCCAATAAGTAAATTGTGCCAGAAGGAAGACAAATTCCTCACAGTAGATTAGTTTGTCAGTGACCTCACATCAAAATTCACTTACACTGGACTGTCTTTGGTGCTTTATTTTTAAAAATAATTACTCTCCTGGGTTTTTTCTATAAAGATTTCACAAGAATTTGTTCTTGGTTGTTTTATTTTTTTCCTCCCAAGAGTAGTAATACTTTTCTAGCCTAGTAACAACCACCCAAAAATCTCAAGTTTATTTTAATAAACTTTACTACTGTCAAGTTATATGCCATATATCAGCTTCAGAGCCACTTCCACATGAAGTCCGAAGAGTAGCATGAGAAAACAACAAACCTATCTGAATATTGTATGTCAGCTGTAAATTGCTAAGCATATCACAGCCCCCTCTCTACACCCCAAAAAGCGTAACAGGCACTGAGTATCTCCGAAACAACAAAATATTAAAAAGATGTTAACATTTAAGTTTTATTGAACCAGTGTTACGGTAACCCTGCATCCTCAAAAACTCAGGCAAAGCATCTTCAAGAAAAACTTTCACAAAGAAATGACCACTTTTTATGACAGAGAAAATTCAAATTATGGTGAACTTACCAAATACTATTGAGAATAAAGAACAACTGTATAAAGATACATCCAAAAGGAAGAATCCCTCCCATAATAATGCCAGGTAATGGCTTTGTATAGAACGATTGCTCAGGAATCTGACGAGGAATTTGGTTTGTGCGAACCGGGTGTTCAATAGCCTTTAAATGAAAATATCAAACAGTTAAATAAATAACATGTCAAACTACAGCACTACCTTTTTGCTTTCTTTTTGTAATGGGTGGTGGTAAAAAGTCTACTCTTTGTTTTGAGCATGAGCATACCTAGCTACACATTTGCTTTTGCTCCCAGCTCAGCTACCAACACTTGCTTGGCAAACTCGCTAAAAGACAGCTCTTACTGAAAACATAGTGACAGATATTTCCGACTTCCCTTTTAATGTTTGCCTATCTATCATCTGTTACAGAGCCTGAGCTGATTTACCACATTGCAGCGGGGGTAGTGGTGGTGCAGACTCCTGCTTTCCCCTTCTAGTAATTCCTGCATGTTGTTTTTCATCATTTACTTCAAGAATCACACTAGGATAAATTTACTGAAAGGATTCAATCTGGCAATTCAATCCTAATTTACGACACATGCATAGATCAGCATGGTGGGAGAAGACAATGTAAGGCATTGTAAGATACATGCGTACTTTGCATCTTCTCCCTTTCATAAAGATTACAGCAAAATCATCAATAGATACTTCCTTTCTGATTTGATTTTCAAGTTTTTGTGGCACCTACCACATTGCCTTATTAACTTATCAAATCTTCCTTCCTTAAAAGAAGATGTACACACCTGTACAATGCAGAGGAACTTGATGGAATTTCAACGCAGTTATCAGAAAAAACCCATTGAATTCTGGTTAAGAAGAACAGGATAACTACACAACTGACTTAAAAAGTGCCTACTAAGACAATATTCTCTGAAGATAATACAGGACATCTATGGGGAGATGGAACCCTGGCTTCCTACACAGGAGAAAACCCACAAATGTATCTGCATGTATAGAAATTTGTTTGTGGGGGATAGTAAACTGGTTTTTAAGAAAAAAATCTCATTATTTAATGATTTAGTCACCAAATTATGAAATGTTTGGTCACAAAGAGCCCTCATAAGAATATGTAAAATTGATTGGTTTAGGAGTAAATCCCAATTAATGTCTGCCAATCAGAGATAACCATTTACAGAATACTTATGCAAACAGATTTCAGAGAACTCCAGCAATCTGATCAGGAAACATATGTAGTGTAGAGGGCAGATAGGAACAAGAAATACGTGATGAAACCCAGAAATGCATAATTTGCTTTCCCTTATGCTTGCTGGGTCAAGTACTTGTTTTAGTATATGAAAAAGATGCTAATTAAAATACAAATGCTCCAATCACTGATTTATCCATAGCAGTCACTCAATTAAATACAATGATAACCCAAATCGTTGCAGAGACGTATCACTGCCACCAACCATGTATCAAAGCCTTGGAATCCCAAGACTGGATATCTAACGCAGTTGTAAAGTAATTGAACAGAACTGGAGCCAACAGTGCAACTAACTTAGGTGCTACCTCAGTCATGGCCTATACAGAGAACAGTATTTCTGTGTGTACGTGTATGCATACACTTAAAAAACAACTTCTCAGAAACACTTACATTTTTCTTAAACCCAAAATAGGCACCAATAAACGTCAGCGGTACAGATATGCAAAACCAGAGTGCCAAAATAGCAACCAAAGTACCAAATGGAATAGCTGCTGAAGAGCCTTCTCCCCAGAGAATGAGGTTCATGATAAAAAAATCCGCAAATACAATTCTGAAAAACGCACAACACAGAATACAGAAATACTTCTTAACATTTAGTAATGCTGACAAAACAATAGCACTGTTTTAGCACAAATCTCTGCTAAAACCAAATGACACACACAAAATATGAAAATGAAGAGGTCAGATGAGCAATTCTTTGTTAATCTAGTGGGACTGAACTCCAGCAGGAGCTGACGTTCCAACTAAGCTATTTCAAATATATGCTTGTCTTAACTACACTTCAGGGTAAGACTGCTTGTTGTGATTAAGTGGAAAAAATTATCAGAGTGGTTATACATTATATGACACTATACAAGACCAACTACAGTGTGGTCAGAGGAACAGCCCAGAGAATAAAAGAAAATAATGAAAAAGTGGGCCTAAAACTTACTACTATCATAGTGCTTTTTCCTAATTAACCTTTTCATATGGTGAGAGTAAACAAATGCTTACAAAAAATATCTAAGGATGATATGCCACTAACATACTTATCTTTGTCAAAAGCACCATGATTGTCTCGTAGCTTCCAGAATAAAGGGACAATATAAGATTTACTTGTATAGCTGAAACTTAAAAAATTAGCTATGCACATCAGAGAAGCAATTTAATTCTGTTAATCATGGCAATATTCTCAACTTACCCAGGACAAAGGAATGATGTCAGCAGGACATTTGTTTTCCATTTCTCACCTCCAAATGCTGTATTAAAACATTTGACAGACATTAAAACATGCATTAAGCTCAACTATTAATTTTCCAGTCCATTTACCTGTTATACTTAGCTTGCAAATACTCAAATGATGTGCTGTCATGACCAAATTTAAAACAATAAACGAAATCTTAAGTAATAAAATTAAATTTCCTTATTCTATTGCTTAACCACAGAACTTCAAAGCAAATAGTCTCAGACCAGGGTCAGGAAAGGTATCCAACTAAAACTGTGTCTCTGACCACTTTATCTGCTAGAAGGAGGGAACAGATTTGCAGTATTTCTAAGTCTTTAGAAAACATTTCAAACCTGGAGTGATTAAGAAATTTAAGCTTTCTAGCATTTGACTGCAGGTTTCAGTAGGTAAAGATACATAAATATGTGAAAACCAAGCTTAACAGTTTTCTTGAAATAATTCTTGCCTATAAATCTTACAGGAGAGTCAGAACTAACACACGAAGTAGTGATGTCTTCTTAAGTCTTAGCAGCATTAAGCAGTGGTGATACCAAAAGACCAAAGATAACTTTATTAAGGAAATCTTTATGAATTTGCACTATGCTGATAAAAATTCTAGTCAGTATACATTCAAATGAAAATATGCTGCTGGAGTGCAGTGAAGCTGATAATTTCATCTGAGCACTGCCATAATGACATGCTTCTTTATTTCAAGAGTCAGAAGTGATTATGGTTAGAGTGATTTTAATTAAGTTTCTATTTCTTCATAAAAACTTCGTAGAATGTGACAGCACTTATTAAGATTAACCATTTAATTTCAATTCAGGTTTCACTTTTTAAATGCAATATTGAAAAAAAAACCCCAATTTTTAAAACTGGATATCCATTTCAGTTGCATTTTGTTTTATGTCTCACATTATTTTATTTGTATACTATAAAAAAAACCCCATTCATGTTTACATGCTCTATACAGGGTATGAACCACTTCCAGTTATAACAAAAATATCTCTGGATCAGTCACTCACTGTCTTAGTAGTTAAACACAACATTCAAGTATCAACTAAGTGATTCCCCGTAAGTAAAATACGAAATACAATCATTAATAACTACATCTCCACCAAAGACACAGGATTCAATTTACCATCAATACACTTCAAAATATCCTTCAGAACACATAGTATACAGCACAATATAAAGAATAATTCTGTCCTCAATTATGCTCCTAGTACTAAAATTTCCTTCCATTTAAGTCTAACTGGTTTGGAGATTAGGAGTAGTTCACTATCACATCACTAACACTGTGTAAAAACTCCCTATAAGATACAAACTCACTTTTCCCACTGGTTTTCCCCACATGAAAATTACAAAATTGTTAGAAGAAAGAACTCAAATATCTACTGCCAGGCTGAAGTTCTGAAATAAACTCCTTCCCTAGCCCCGTATACTCAGAACTGAAGTAGTCCAAAAGATCAATCTCTCTCAGTCAAAAAACCTTTCCTATTGAGTAAAGTAATTAAAACAAGCTGTATGTGGAATGCCATGCTTCACCTTAAAATGAATCACAGCATACAGGGGTAAAGCATCTCAGGCTGGTAGACAGACAGATCTTGAAACAATAGCTGGGATCAGTGAGGGAAAAGAGTAGCAACCCCTGTCAGGGGCACAAACACCACTGGGTTGGTTTCTACAACTACAGAACACCTAACAATCCTTCTCCCTACGCTCCAGCCACAGTCTGATAAGCACTATCCTCCAAAAAACCTGGGAGCTAGCTAAAAAGAGGTCACAAATCTCAGGCATGCAAGAACTGAGGTTCACAATTTGGGGGTGCAGGTGTCTGTTACCAAGCAACATCCACGGCTAAAACTAAATGCAGGTTTACACCGTCCCCTTAGTTATAGGAAACAGAAGCAGAAAACTCTGATGTAAAGATGTAATGACCTTAGTTCTAGTAGTATTTAATTTCACAAATACACAGCAGCAAGAGCAATTTAGGCATGATTACATCAAAACCAGTGTAACTATGTTAGTGTTCTATATATGTTTTCTATTGTTAAGGTAAGTGCATTTCTCCAATTTGCCCTGAGGGAAACTACAACAGTGCTGCAAAATAAAAATCAGTTCTGTAATGATAATTTACTTTAATGAACTTAAGCCTTGTCATTTTCAGTAACTTTTACTCACATTTGTAGAATCTGGCAGCAACATAACCAGCTGGAGTTCCAAGCAGTACCCACAAAACTACAGCACAGGTCATTAGAGCTCCCCTGTTAGCAGGTGACAAAAATCCCAGGCAAGCAAAAACTGTGAAGCAGAGATGCACAATTTTAGAAATTATGTTAGAAATTTTAGACAATATGTTTGAACATCAGTTACCTTAAAATCTGTGCATACTAAGCTGCACATCATCTACTACATCAGCTCAGCTGTTTCTAATGACTTTTATGAGATTGCTAGACAAAACTATACTGCTATTTTTACTAGCTCCATGCAGTTAGCAGTGAAAAATCATGTATACTCAACTAAATCCTCCCCACTTGACTACTTACACAGGGTAACAAAAGTCATTATTAAGATTTGTGTGCCAGAGCCTAGAAAAACTGACAACAGCATTCCTTTTCTTGGGGGCCTGAAAATATCACCATGAACCAGTTTCCAGCCAAATTCTTCTTGAGCATCTTCCTGTAAAAGAAAATACACTTATTTTAATACAGTAGATTGCAACTAAATAGTCTGTTACAGCTACACATTTAACTGAAAAAATTACATTCCAAATGAATTTTAGGAGCTACATTTTAGACTTACAGTGGAATCCATCTGATTGTATCTTGCAATATCTTTATGCAGTGTCCTCAACATAATCATAGCTACCATTCCAGACAGAAAGAGGACAATTACCAGGGAATTCATAATACTGAAAAAAAAAAAAAGAAAAGAAATGAAAATCATCATTCAAACTGCAATGTAAACACTTCAGTACAATAAACTTCCTTCTCACCTAAACCACTGGATGTGAGTGTGAGGCATGGATTCCAAAATATAATCCCATCTTGATGCCCACCTGATACTTTTTTCTTCCTGAAAGAGTAAATACACAAGCTTCATATACAGTCAGTATCCAAGCTGTACATTTAAAAGTTGACGTTCATGCAAAGCAATCTTAAATCTTGTGACTAATTGAATTTCAAGTTCCATGCCTTATAGGAATAGTTTAATAATAGCTACCTAGAGCAAATGTAAGATTTGACCATAGAACCTAAACCAAAATATTTTCTGAATTTGAGCATGTGTCTTCTTAACACATAAAGGCCTACCAAATTAATTTAATTGTGCTTCCTCCCTTCAAGAACTGTATTAGCTCATCTGGAATTGGAATGGACTAGCAGATTAATGAAAGAACATGCATTTTTTAGCATATGTCAGTTCACATATCGAGAAACTAAGCTATGTTATACAGTCTCCAGCGTAATACTTCACTCTCTAGATCATGCTCTGTCCAAATTATCCTTTGCTTTCACACAACCTCATTTCAGTACCAACTACCAATCCCATTACAAACAGCTTTTACTGCAGGACAGGTGGGGACACAATACTACAGAATTTACACTGTTAGTAGAGGGAAGCAAATTATTCCCCCGGGCATTTCAACAGATTATACTTATTCAGAATGAACATTCATTGATTAGAAACACTTCAAAAAAGGACATTTCTTTATTTTTCAGAGTGAACAAGAAAAAAGGAATAGACAGGGCTAGTCAAGGTGAAGACTGTTATTAAACAAACCCTAAACACTACTATCAATTAATAAAATTGGCTAAGGGTCTGACAGGCTGTTACTTCAGTAACTTGTAACATACCAGAGCAAGTGTGCTTTCCAGTAAAGCCAGGTTTTGAAAAAAACCCCAGTGGGTTAAAAAACTTAGCCAAGATCATATATTTAGTTCACTGAGATAATAAAACTGTCTCAAAGCAAGCAACAAGTTTCTAAACCAGTATTAATGAGACTCTAGGACAGAACTGCATTTTTCCTCATACCTAAACTGCCTTTTTTGTCTTCCTGAGATGACCTGATCTGCCAACCCAATGGAAATTAAGAAGACTACATTCACTTGATGTAACACTGTCCATGGGACAGTAACACACACACAGCTGGGCATGCCATTTTTTAAGGAGAAACAATAAAATAATACGAAGCTGACGTCAGTCAATTACTAACTTCTGACAGGTTTCCAGAAATACTTGCTTTTTGGTATACAAATTCATCTCAGTACTGTAACTGATATAATTGCTCAAAATATAATTATATACTATATACATAATATAATCCCTCCTGAGTATACTTCTTATACTATTTATTATATTTTGAACTCAGACTAACATGGAAACAGTTTGAGAAGGAGTATGAAACTCTGGGAAACAGTTTGTCCAGCAAACTCCATTTACAGAAACACAAAACAAAATCAAAACCCCCCCTCTCTTGTTTGTCAACCGAATGAGATATATTCAGCTATCACTGCTGCCTGCAGTTGCCTGATATACTGCTCATCTGCTTTTAAATAGAGAGTAGCAGAACAAGAATACCAGCTTCCTACTACTCTGCAGGTTTCCATGGGAGGAAGACCTTTGAGAGAAGGCAGCTTTTGCAGCAGGAGAGCAGAAAATTATCAGCTTCAACCTACCTACACAGTAATTTGCTGAAACACACAATTTATCATACTTAAGAACTTGGATTGAAAAATAATCTACCAGACAACCTAGGCAGACATGGGAAGTGTGACTCTTAAAAATCACGTTCCACATCCACTCTCTGTGTGTTGGTATGCAAAACTGCAACATATGTGGTTAAATCCCAAGCCACCTCTGACATGCCAGTTCAAATAAAGTTTTAAAACTACAAATTCACTATTGTGAACTAATTTTAATTGTCCATCTTTATAATCTAGAGTATTAATGCATGATTTTAAGAGTTAACTACCACAGAAATCTTAGTACTCACATGAAAAGTAACTGAGTATGTGTAAGCAATTTTGACTTCTCCACTAGCCTTATTACTTATATCCATAGGTACTCCTGAGCAATCAGGGTTGTCTGGATGGGTATGCTTGTAACTGCGGGAAGAAAAGACACAGAATGAAAGCCGCTTCACTGACAACATTCTTAAGAAAATTCATTCATCTTAGACAAGCATACCAATGATTCTTCCCTTAAATATATGAATTGTTCTTAAGGTCTCATAAATTTCAGAACTCCTAAGGAACATATCCTAAGCTCAGGACCTTTTGAAACTTGAACTTTTTAAACAAGATTTGTCTCTTCTAAAAAGAACACAGTCTCTTAAGCAGAGTAACAAAAATGAAAGAAGTCTTAGTACTTCTATGAACCTCCAAAACACTCACAAAGTTACACCTCCAGGATTACTAACTTCTGTCAGGAAAAAATACTTTCAACTGAATCAACAATGCAACAAGCTCAGTTATACCATGAAAGACAAGATGCTAAGAAATAATAAAACAGACACCAGTTGTGCAAAAGCCACACAGACACCACAACAACTGATGAGTGTACCTGTGAAATCTTTCTATTCAAACCCCAATTGTTGAAGACATCAAATCTTGCACTCCAGTCAAGCCTGCATCAGGCACTGGTGGCCTATTCTGACATAACAGAATATTCCCTGGTAGGGAAATTAGGGTTCTACATGCATGCACACACACACGCACCACACCTCACAAACACTTACAGGTTTTATTTTACCTTTTCTTGGTCCAAACAGGAAAAAGTGCACCAAGATCCACCAAATTCAGAACAAAATGACATTAGTCTGTCCTAACTACACTACATCAATCAACAGGAGAAGTTATCTACAGGTCACATATCTGAAAACATTTCTGACTAGCAGCAGGTTCCCAGATCAAAGCAAATATCTTGGGATGGATCACTTTTTGATGACAGGTTACTTTCAACTACTAACCTTTTTGGTTCAAGTTTAGCAGCAACTAGTCTTGCTCCCAGAGCTTCATTTTCCACAACATGGTAATATATTTTTATGTCAACATGGTTGAAAATATAAAAGGTATCTTTTTCATGAAATTCTGACTGCAATGACAAAAGGTTGTATTAAACAATTAAAAAATACAGACATCTCAAAGCCTTAGACAGAAGCCTGCATAACAGAATTTTAGACTGTATACAGTTTTTCTGTCAAGAAGTTCTCCTCAAATATGAATGTGAGATACTGGGAATTATAAAGACAGTAAGTGCCTTCTTGCATTAAAAACACAAGTTAGAAAAGTTAATGCTAAGAACAGGCTACTACAATTGAAAAGTAGAAAAAGTCATTAAAAAAATTTTTAAAATATATTAATAAATTTCTCTAACTGAAGATGTCCTATTTTATTTAAGTAGCAAACTGAATAGATAACTATGTGACAACTTTTGTTATCAGAAGCATTTCATAAACAGCAGCTATTTTAAAACAATGAGTATCTTTTTCAGCAATTAAACAGAACCTTCCAAGACAAACAATGCAAATAAATGCCGTGACAGAACCACCTTTGAACCCAAAGATGCACAGGGATGAATGACAAGCAGCAGCCAAGAATGCTGAATGCAAACCTCTGGTGAAGGGAAACATCACCTTGGACTTTAGTCAGCTAAAGAGGTTGTTAAACTCACAAATAATTTAACAGCTATGTCTACTGAAATTCAGTTAGGACCTTGTAAGGGTTCTATCCCCACCCTTTCTATAGATCACCCCAATTATAAGAATAGTTACATAAATGAAATGTTCTTCTACATTATATCAGTTACTCCTTCAAAGGTTATTTTCCTTTTATTAAAAGTCAGTATTAAAATAAGATTAAAATAATATTGCCAGATTACATGTTTGATCATAAATGCATCCATTCATATGGAGCCCCTGAAACCAACTCATTATGGAGGCAATTAAAAAAAATTGGCACCAAAATTGTTATCTTTGGTAAGATCTATTCAGTAAAACCAACCATTTTGAAAAAAACCAAAAGCCTATTCCAAGTTCTCAGTGACCTTGCCATGGAAGAGGTCTGTGATAGTCTAAAGACGTCCCGGACTTTCTGCTGTATTCTTATCTCCATAATGCTTTCAGTGCACTTATCTGGACCTCCACCACTATATCATCTGTCTATCACAAGAAAATCTTTGCTCATGCAGAAATCTTATGTCTTCTTCCATCAGCTCCCAGTTTTAGAGAAAGCAAACCTTTGAAAAGTACACAGAGGTACAAACACACCTACGGAAATCTGCTTCCATGAGAACACTTCTATCCCACAAAAATGTAAAGTCCAAGCCTTCAAACATTTCAATTTCTTAGGCAACGAAGGATGACGCTTTCCTTCACCTTTACCCTCCACATGTACTAAATGCCATGCATGTTCATCCCTTGATCTTTTAGAGCCCTTCTGTATTAAGCAGCATAAGAGACCAGGTTTTTAGGCTTAGATCAGGCTTTCCAATTGAGGTACTGGCAGAGGCCAAAACACTTGCCTATTTTTAGGCAACATGGGTTCTTAAAATAACAAGTACTCACCATAGAAACATGACACAGGAGAAATGCTAGTCTCTAAATTAGTAGAAAGGGGATATTAAAAAATATATAATTGCATAAACATACATTAATAACACAGGCATCTTTTGGACGGCCATCTTCTGTAATGTAACAGCCAATAGGAAAACCAGGATTGCAGAACCTCTGGCCATCTTCCACATCATAACACCACGTCACAGGCATGTTGTCCACAATCCTGGAAATGGCATAGTGACACTTCACAATTTTTCAAAATACACAGTGTAATGGAAGCAAAACCAGATTAACATTAATCTAACTTTGCTACGTTCATTACTGGAATATTAACTACAAGTACAATACTACCCGTGGAATTGCATCGATTGCCAATCCAAGTTCCAAACGAGTTACAAGCATGTAGCTCTTCAACTGACACCATTCTATTCACTGCACTGTTTCATGAAGCTCCCTTACAAAAACAGCCCAAAGCAGAAAATCGCCCAGGCCAAAGTCGTAACAATTTAACTTTTCATTATTTTGTCTTTAAAAAATGGCCAAAAGCATCAAATTTGCTAAACCAGCTAAAATTGACAAGTTCAAGTTTAAGACAAAACACAAAATTAAAAAAAAAATGCCTGCATCACATATTATTAATTCTCCAGCTTCCTCATTGCTCTTCCATTATGAAAGACATTTTCATGGCACTCTTTAAACTTTTTTTTTTTGCTATTTCAGTGAATTCCTGATCATTAACCTCATTTATAGATACCAAAGAGTATGCAAACACTTTAATTAGATGATTTACATTACCAAAAAATTGTAAGCCACCAAACAACTGGGGAAATAATAACTTTCAAACCTGCTGCTTTTATATTATTGCCTCACAATATTTATATTCATACTACCTAAAACCAGGGGGTTTATAGGTCAGTTTCAATTAAAAATTTGTGGAAGTGCACACTCCCATGATGAGTTGCAGAAAGTTATAGGACAGTAAGGTACAAACTGTATCTAACATGCAACTAACAGTACAAATGTCAAAACCAAAACCATACTTTTAAACCTAGAGAAAGGCAACTAACATAGGATCCTTCATAAAAGTCCTTCATAGTCCCTTCATAAAAGGAACTACTAGAAGAACATAAACCAATTTCTTTATGTTTTATGGAGTGTTTTAACTAGCTGAAAGATAAATCCCCAAAATATGTCATGTGAAGTAGACTTAAAATTCAGTATCTGCCAGCATTAATTGCCCAGGATATATTTTCAACGGTATGTTAATAAACTTCATACATGAAGACATTAGACAACTGCCACTTTTTGTGCATCACTAAACCAAAAAAAGGACATCCCACTGGAAATTAATGCGACAGATTTTTTTGCACAACTTACCAAGCTACTGAATATCTTTACAATTAAGTGTCTTATAGATGCTTTTAAACAATTAAACACAGGAATTATAACTTCAGACAACAAAAACAAAGCACTATTTAATTTGTTGCATGTTGGAACAGCCCCTAAATTACCACTACTTTTTAAAGCACATTAACAGATGGGGATAAAAAGAGTGTTATGCACTGCCTTTATCCACACAACATGGAGAGATCTGCATAATCCCTACCAGTAGCTACCAGTCGAAATAAGATACAGTATTCTTGGTTTATACTGACACAATAGAAAAGGTGAAGACAGGCCCTACAAAAACAAAAGTTTCCAGATTTTCAAGAGATTCCAAAGACTATTGCAGTTGCAAGCAGCAGCAGCATCAACCAGTTCCTACTCGCCATGCTACTACAGGGTACAATGAAATTGCAAATTAGGAGCTATTGCAGATTTAGATTCATTACACTTGGACCATATTATATGAGGCCAATGGCATGAGGTTCAACAAGGCCAAGTGCTGAGTTCTGCACGTGGGTCACAACAGCCCCACGTAGCGCTACAGGCTGGGGCAAGAGTGGCTGGAAAACTGCCTGGCAGAAAAGGACCTGGGGGTGCTGGTCCAGAGCCACTGCACATGAGCCAGCAGTGAACCCAAGTGGCCAAGAAGGCGAGTATCATCCTGGCATGTATCAGCAGTACTGTGGCCAGCAAGACCAGGGCAGTGATTGGTCCCTTTTCTCAGCACTGGCAAGGCTGCATCTCAAATGCAGTGTCCAGTTCTGGGCCACTCACTACTAGAAAGACACTGAGGTGCTGGAATGTGTCCAGAGAAAGGTAACAGAACTGGGGAAGGGTCTTATGATGAGTGGCTGAGGGAGCTGGAGTTGTTTAGACTGGAGAAAAGGAGGCTCAGGAGAGACCTTATTGCTCTCTACAAACACATGACAGATGTTCAAGGTAGAGGTCAGCCACTTTTCCCAGGCAACTAGCAATAGAAGATAGGAAACGGCCTCAAGTTGTGCCAGGGCAGGTTCAGGTTGGATATTAGAAAAACTTCTTCACAGAAAGGGTGGTTAGGCATTGGAACAGGCTGTCCAGGGAGGTGATGGAATCATCAGCTGCAGAGGTATTTTAAAAGACTAGATATGGCACTCGGGGACATGGTTTAGTGGTAGAATTGGCAGTGTTAGGTTAATGTTTGTATTTGGTTTGTGTGGCAAGGTTTTGGTTGGCAGGGGGCTCTAGAGGTTTTTCTAAGAACTGCCAGAAGCTTCCCCCATGTCCGAGAGAGCCAGAGGCAGCTGGTTCTAACACAGACTCGCTGCTGGCTAAGGCCAAGCCCATAACTGACCAGAGGCAGCACCTCTGGGAAACAGATTTAGGAAAGGGACAAAAACCCCTTCACAACAGCAGCTGCAGCTGGAGACAGAAGTGGGAATATGTAAAACTCTGCAGACACCAAGGCCAGTGGAGATGAAGGGGGAAGAGGTGCTCCAGGCACAAGAGTAGAGATTCCCCTGCAGCCCATGGTGCAGACCATGGTGAGGCAGGCTGTCCCCTTGCAGCTCATGGAGGACCACAGGGCAGCACATATCCACTTGCAGCCCATGGAGGACCCCACACGAGAGCAGGCGGATGTGCCCTGAAGGAGGCTGTGATCCAAAGGGAAGCCCACACTGGAGCAGGCTCCTGGCAGGACGTGTGGCCCCGTGGAAAGATGAGCCCAGTCTGCAGCAGGTTTGCCAGGACTTGTGAACCCATGGGAGACCCATGCTGGTGCAGCCTCTTCCTGAAGGACTGCACCCCATGGAAGGGACTCACACTGGAGCAGTTCATGAAGAACTGCAACCCACGGAAAGGACTTGCACTGGGGAAGTTCATTAAAAACTCTCCCATGGGAGCAACCCCACACTGGAGCAACGGCAGAGTGTGGCGAGTCCAGATCCTGAGGAGGAAGGAGTGGCAGAGACAATGTATGACGAACTGACCACAATCCCCATTCCCTGTGCCACTGGAGGGAGGAAGGGGTGAAAACTGAGAGTGAAGTTGAGCCTAGGAAGAAGGAAGGGGTAGGGAGAAGGTGTTTTAACATTTGGGTTTATTTCCCATTATCTAACTCTAATTTGACTGGTAATAAATTAAACTAAATTCCCCAATTTGAATTGAACTAAATTCCCCAATTTGTCTGTTTTGCCCATGACAGTAGTTGATGAGCGATCTCTCCCTACCCTTATCTTGACCCTTTTGCTACATATTCCCTCCCCTGTCCTCTTGAGGAGGGGAGTAACAAAGCAGCTTTGGTGGGCACCTGGTGTTCACACGGTTGGACTCAATGATCTTAGAGGTCTTTTCCAACCTAAACAATTCTATGCTTGTATATTTGAAATTTTATATCCATAACATATGAGAGATTGCTCGCTTTTGTTAGTGTTCTAATCTCCTAATCAAAACAAGGCAACATTAACATATTGCAAGTAGATTTGGTTTGGATAAAGGCTTTCCCTTGCATCTACGCAGCAAAGACATACTGAGCTGCCTTCAAGCAGCAATGCCGGAACAAACTGATAGTTTAAGCAGCAAATCATTTTTCACAGTTAATCTTCAAATTTAAAATGACTTGAAGAGATTATACATGTGGAGCAAATATACTATTCAACAGTGTTCTTATACGTCTCCCAAGAACATCTGGTGATGAACATTGTCAGCCAAGATAGCTGTTGAGTCCAATTCAGTATGTCAATTCCTAATCTTATTACGTGGCTTTTGAAACCTTAAAAGTACTTTGCACCATCTGTGTTCCCCAGGAATTTCATGATAAATTGAAGCTGGATAATAACCCTCTACTGAATCCTCACTTATGCTACCTTGTTGATCCCTGTACAACATACCTCTGCACCATATTCCTGCAGCGGGCAGAGCAAAAAAATTAGGAGAAATGCCATTAAAAGAACTAAGAAATAAGCTAAATTTCAAGGGAAGTTTTCACACTGAAAAACAGAATTATACCTTACTTAAATCTCAACAGTCCTATCAAGTTAGCTGTACTGGTTAAAAAAAGAAGTATACTTGAATACACTAAGTGTATTTGTTAAACAATTTAATCTACACGGGAAAAAAACCCAAACCAATCTGAAGTACTTTTTGGTATGATTAGTTTTACACAGTTCTGTTTCAGTTTCTATCAGCTTAAGTTATGGGCTTTCCTAAAAAAAAAATCAATTTCTTTCAAGTCTCATACCTTTGGGAAGCTATTTTTAATTTATACACCAAAACATTCATGATCTTTTAAAGCTGAAGCTTTATGCCAGACTCACATGCATCACTGAAATTCAAAGTAGTGCAAATATTACAAACAGATGCAGTATTTAAGAGGAATATAATCAAGTCCAGCACATTTGAAGCTCCACTTATTTTAGCATTACACACATACACTACAAATCCCTGCAAAAGTAGCTGTACTTTTCAGAGTTTCTTTATTACTTCCTTGTTCGCCTATCTGAACATATGACTATTGTCTGTGAACCCTTCGGACATAACCTGTCAAATTCCTACTACACTCATTTTCTAGAGGTTCCCAGAAATATTTACATCAGTGAACCACAGTTTATCCCCACAAAGGGATATCCCACAGCAGTTCCCGAGAGCAGTAGAAAATGCACCTGTTGCCTTTCCAGCTGTTTCAAAATTGAAGGAATGGAATGTGACATTACAGAAAAACAGTTAATGACAGCAGCAACATTCAACCTGCATTTTTACTAAAACATCCAAAAAGTTTAAATCCAATTAGATGAAGACCAAAATGTTTGTTCCCATAAAGCAGGAGGCCCATATTTGGAATTAGGGCATACCTCTGAGTGACATCAGTTAATGATGCTCATGTATTCCTTGCAAAGACATGCCTCAGGAACTCATGCCCAAGTTGCTCCTTCTATTCTTGCACCTGAAAGCTGCTGTTGGCAGAGCATACCAACACGTCAAGCACTAAATAAACACTGATAATGTGGCTGGGCATTTCCAGTGTCAAGACTGAGCCTGCTGATAAACGTTTCACAGCTCCTGGATGTGGGTGCAGCGTTGGAAAACTGAGTATCTGCCTGAGATTCAGCACACACGTTCGGCCTTGACACCCTTAACACCCATCGGACGAGGCTTCCACGTCCAAGCTGAAACAGAGCCCCAGCACGCTTCAAGGTCAATCAGATGGTTACAGAGAGGCTCAGAGAACAGGGAAGGACCAAGCGTTTGTGTGTTCCCCAAAATTGTTTCATTAATTAGTTTTCATTAGCCACCTTTCCACATCCATAGAAGAGAAACAAACATTGCATAAAACTCTTCCAGAACTGTTGATCCTATCTCCTGGACACAGCATTTGAAGGTGAGTGCAACGGCTCTCGAGGAAAACAAAGACAACACAGCAACAGAATAAGGGTCCTGTAACACTTTTCTCAAGCTAAGGCAGGACTAACTTCTACATTTACAGGTGAAAAGAAGCAGCAGTATTTTACAGTAAGCACAAAGCTTTGTGTTCAGAAACAGATTAATTTCTATTGCTCCTAGCACTTATCCTTTAAGTGAAGGAATTTTTTTTATGAAGACAATAAACAATATAATATTTTCTGCAAGAACAGAAGGGTAATAAATTAAGTGCAAGTATCTAGTGTTCCATCTGTATTAACTTGCAAATACAAAACTATAAACTAAATTATCACCAACATACTACACTAACCAATCTATGAATTTTGATACCATCTTACCAGTGATGTTGGTAATTCAGTAGCATACTTTTTTTCAAAAAGTCCAATTTCTGTTTATCTTCTGCCTTTGTGGTATCATATGTTTTTGTACAAACAGATTTACACATCTCCTTCTTGTTGAATGTGAACTAAGAAAAATGAAAGACTCATGAGCAAAAAGGTTGTAACAAACTGTCTCATTTCAGTATTTAACAATTTCTCCTGCGCACTTCATCGCCTACACTATTATACTGAAAACACCTAACAAATTACTGACACTAGGTACATTAACCCTCCAGAGGAGGTTTTTATATATTGGTGTGTGCTATAAACCCCTCCTGTGCTCAGTGTAGGAGACCTACAGCAAGAGCTGCTTGTTACTCACTAAAACACGTTTTCTGCCATGATTTACCAGATAAGTCATTTGACCTCACAGCAGCCAGGCTGTCACAGGCAGCTTCAATTGATAACTTTCTCTCCTACTACCTCTGTAGAAGAGAATGTGAGAACTTCAGTCACCAGAAAAGACCAGCTAGCTAACACTATTTATAATTCTTTCATTTTATGGCTGCAATATTTTCAGATCTGGTTCCAAGAAACAAGAGTGCTGAGCAGCAATAATCAGGTTTTGTCACATCCCAAAGAGAGAAGACAACCTGCACAGCATTTCAAGCTACAGCTCCACAATGCAAAGCACACAGTTACAATTAGGTTAAACTGACAGATTTCTATCATGTAGAATTTCAGATGCTGAAGCTCTCTCAGATAAAGCCCTTGTGAAAATCATCTTCAAGATTTTCAAGATTCTGATCTCCTTTGGTTACATTTGAATGCACACATTACCAAACACCCCCTGTCAGAGAACAAACCCTGTAAGGAGATGGTTCTATTCTCTCTCCAAATAAGACTTGGCCAAGGTTTTCAGATGGACGCTTCTTTCCTTCTGCTTGACAAAAATCAAACCTGAATTGGAGAAAAGATACAGAAATGAATAAAATATTCTCTGCTGCAAATAATGTTCCCAAATCAACATGTTCAACATAACTAAAGGAACTATACAGCTTCTCCTGCAGACAACAGTTCCTTCACTTAACCTGTGAAGTGTGAAAATCACTATCCCAGTTTGAAAATAGACCAAACAGAACCAACAATCAAATCTCAATCAGCTATTTCAGAATATTGTAGCATAAGCATCTTTGAGTAATTAGAAGTTTCCTATTTGAACAGGGATTTTAGACAAGAATTAAATCTTCATCTAGAGTTTAATAATGACTGAGAAAAAAAGTATGCAGGCCAGATTCTTGAATTTGGGGGAAAATTAAAATAAAAATAAAATAAAATAGACAGAGACGCTGCCTTACAACAAACACTATTAAACAGGTTATTACAGTTTTATTCACCAACACATTTAATAGCTCATCCTTCACGTTTTTCCAGTCTATTTTTAAATGTATCACTTTTGTGTTCTTTAAAGTGTAGACATAACTGGTGCTTAAGCTCTTCAATATTAACAGTCAAAATATTCTTTATAGCAAAAGCTTTACATAGTTGTATCAGGCACTGATACATTTTGGGCACTCCTACGATGTGTACCATGAAAACATTCAACACCTCATTAAGATAATTGATGGGATGTTCACACCTCATTACCACTTTAACTCATCTGGTACAGGCTACTAAAGACAGCAGTAATACTTTAATCTACAGTGACAACTAATGCAGTAAAGTATCATATATATATACACACATATTTTAACCTTAAGTTACACTACAACAGTGATTCACCCTCCATGAGGGCCTATAAATCCATGCATTAAAGTATGAGCAAAGATGACTGAGACGAAGGAAGCAAGGTAGGCATCCATCTGCTCATTGAAAAGTCTGTATTTGTAAACTTACGTTAGAAAAATAAATAGACATGCCTCAGTGGCACACTGCTGTAACAAGATGTAGATAATACTTTTTGGTAAATTAAATCCATCTTCCTGGAAAAACTGACAATTAAAATAGCACAAACAGTATAATATACTTACGCAGTGTATTCGTAGGGAAGGACAGACTCTACTGAGTCAAGCCTGTTCACAAACAGCTCTATTCCAGACTGAAAGAGCAGAGATAATCAGCAGTTATATTTAAAGTACATCTTCAATTCTCATGGATATATAAAAATAGATTTGTTTGAATAAGGTTAAGGAAAGCTGAAAATGTAACGTTTGTGTAATTGTACATCTTGATGTGTAATGAACTGTATCCACTGGGAGCATAAGTAAAGCACTATCTAACCATCACAAAAGCAGTGACCACATGACAAAAACACTTAAAGGCTAACATAACCATTCCAAATACAACATAGCAGGAAATCAGGCACAAAAATCACATCCTTAGCACAGTTGCCAGTGTTTGAGTTTCATATACCAAGTCAGAGTCATATTCGTCATCACCACAACTTCTGTGTAATAAAATTCTTAAAAGAACGTGAAAAAAAGTGCAGATGAGACCAGTACTTCTCCCTTTAATTAAGATGCTCCACAATCTAATCTGTATAGTAACTAAAAACTGAACTATGACAATTTAGACAATGTATGCAGACCAATACACCATTTTAAGTTTGAAAAGACTCTCTTTCCAAAGAGAAGGCAAGGATACCCACATTTACCTTCCAATAAAAGTTTTTCAGTAACTCTACCAACTCTTGAGTAAGAACCTGAAATTCAGTCTACTGTGGTTTCAGACTAGTTTGGTCTATATACATTAATTACAGATGGGCTAGCCTGCTGCTATGGAAAGGGAGAGGTCTCTCACTCTTCCCTCTTAGTCTCAAAATCCCTTCCCTTATCCTAGTGTTGCAGTTCCAATAGATTTCAAGTGTTTGCCTTACACTGCTTCTGGCAGTTATGTGCTTGCACAGTAAACCAATTCAATGGGCTTAAACAGCAAAAGACTTATTTAAAAAAACTTTAAAGAGCAGTTCTTAGTACCACAGCAAGCTGTCCTCACTTCAGCTGGGATAGAATTTTCTTCTTAGTAGCCGGTACAGAGCTGTGTTTTGGATTCAATGAGAGAATAACGTGATAACACACTGAAGCTTTAAGTTGTGCCTAGGTAGTGCTTACCCTGAGTCCAGGACTTTTCAGTTTCCCATGCTCTGCCATCAAGGAGGTGCACAAGAAGCTGGGAGGGAGCATGGCCAGGAGAAGCTGACCTGAACTGGCCATAGGGCCATTCCATACCATGGAATGCCATACTCAGTTTATAAACTGGGAGAGTTGGCGGGAAGGGGATGATCACTAGTCAGGGATGGGCTGGGCATCCATCAGTGGGTGGTGAGCAATTGTAGTGTGCAACTTGTTTTGCCTGGCTTTTATTCCCCCCGCTTTCATTAAAATTATTATTATTGTTACTATCATTAGTAGTATGAGTATATTTTACTTTGTTTCAATTAAACTGTTCTTATTTCAATCCACAAGTCACTTTTTCCCCTCAGTTCTCTTCACCATCTCACTGGGGTCAGCAGGGAGTGAGCAGCTGTGTGGTTCTTAGTTGCCAGCTGGGGTTAAACCACAACACAAACTGAGCTATCTTACTGTGTAATCAGACAAGAGCTGAAGAGCAAAATGAAGGTGAATGCCCTCAAGAACAAGCCCTCTCCCTTTCAACAGCAAGCCATCTATTTTCTTACCAACAGAAGAGCATTTCCTCCCTATGAAAATTCACTCAAGTTTAGCCAAACCAAGAAATTCTGGAGGAAAAGAAAAGATGGAAATATTCACATGAATCTGTAGCTCAGATACTTCAGTTGGGTACTGTGTTTTACTGATAGACTTTAGCTGTCCATGTGCAAGTCAGGATGCAGTTCTGGGAAACACAGGAAGCTCTGAGCTGTTAGCATGACCCACTAAGTGAAGATACACCTTGAGGCTCATCCTTCCCCTGCCCTAAGCCATGCAGACCTCCTGCTCACCTCTGGGTAGTGCACACTTCCCATAGTTCTGTAAGGCACTTTAACTCCCTAACATAGCAAGAAACTAGACTGGCAAGAAGTTGGATAGTTTCCTGCCATGTTAAGCTCAAAAAAACAAGTAACACAGCTGGGTCAATGCAGAGGACAGGAACACACTGCCCAGGGGAGGACAGGAACATAATCTCTCACTCCCAGCAGCAGGGAGTTACACTGCCTCAACTGGTCAGAGAACCATGGCCTTAAATTAGCTACTTTTCATTGGAGATTTATGTGAATCCTCCAGTTTTTCCTAAGATTAATATGCATTACTGCAGAACAGCTTATTTAATAAACAATTTCCCATACAACAGCAAATCCTATTTGGACTGAGCAGTATTTTTTAAAACTGAGTAAGGATTCTTAATCTTCAGACAAGAACTACTATTTAAGTCTGCATAGGTGCCATTCCATTTCTGATGGTATTCCAACCAAAACTAGAAGAAGCAGCCACAGTGAGTTTGCCCAAGCAGACTGGCAGGCAACTTGGAGAATGGGGGAAAGCCATGAGTCTCCTTGCTCTTAGCTACATGCCCTGTTAACAACTTTTCATCTCATCTCACCAACAGAGGACAGGAGATCCACAGGGATTGTAACAGACAAATAGTACATTTAGAGATCTGGCATGTGGATCTAAATCCTCAGGCAGAGGAAAATTCACTACTATTACTGACAATGCAATTAACAGTGATAACTGCAAGAAATCTGCAAAAATGTAAATAAGGAAGGCTGTCCACAGAAGCTTAATTTTATCCACTTACATAAATATGATACAGCAATAATCCGATCATATATTGTTTCTCCTTACCAGGGACCAGAGTACATTCAGTTGCAGACTACATGGAGAGAATACATGTGAAGAGTGCTTTAGTCTTCTCCATATGCCTGTCTATCTAATATGTACATTGATAAGAGGTGGCTAATTGCAGAGAGAATTTTTGCAATACGACAGCTGTTGAGGTGTTCAGCTGCCTGCTGGTGGTACATTTACATTACCCAAGTACCTCACTTCACATTTATTAAATGATAAATTCTCAGGAGAAGACAAACATTTTGTACATGTTACATGAGGAATAAAAATGCAGAGACATCTGAGAAAGATCACCCTGTGTCTCCAGTTGGTTACAAAAGATAGTAGGCTATGTGGTCCACCTGACTTAAAAATAAATCTTTCTTCTACAAGCTTAAAACAGGAATAATCCAAACACAGCAATGTTTTTCAGGGATGTCGTGAAAAAAATACAAACTGCAGCTTGAAAGCTTTAGCCTGCATTTGAAAAAAACCCAGTCCTTAAGAGGGTGGTGCAGCGCTATAACAGGTCACCCAGGGAGGAGATGGATGCTCCATGCTTGGATGCTTCCAAACATGTCTATAAAGGTAGAGCTGAGTTGATCTAGTGTTGACAACAGTGGTGCTCTCTGTCTTCTCATGCTGCTGGCATGAGGCTGCAGTATGCAACCTGCTGAGGGTGTCACTTTCAAGCACCATTTCTGTCGTCCTATAAAAGAACGTCCACAGGATATTTTACCACTACAACTGAAGTGCCTTCATTATGTGCTTGGCTTATTCCTGGCTCTGCTGATTCCAGACAGCAAAAGGATAAAGTCAGCACATGGTATTTCCCAAAAGCATACAGTTTAAGCAGCCTCCTATTCTGAAGAATTATAAACCAGTGTTTCATGTAATGCAGAAGCTGAGAGCTCAGAAAGTGCAAGACAGCCACTTTCTACAGCAGTAAGACCACGGATCATAAAACTGACTGGTCCTGAACTTTCTCATTCAAGTATTAAAGCACAATCTGCTGTAATTTCCATCACAGCAGCAGGAAACAACTTCAAAAGGTGCCCCAAAGAAGCAAAGACTGGTTTTCATCAGAGGAGATTTACATTAATGCTCCCCACCAATATCCTTACAAGTGACTAATTCGGTTATGTGAACTTTGTCACTTCTGCAGGCACTAATGTAAGTTTAAGCTTCACTTGACATTCTGGAGCCTAGAAACCCCTACAATTCAGGTTCCTGCAGCCAGGAAGACACAGCAAGGAAAGTGTTACTGAATGCTTACTTTGATACCTGCTCCAGCCACCAGCTGCTTGCTCCTGCCAAGAATCACACACACACCCCTCGGCATGACCTGTCACTGTCATCCTTACTTGCTGCAGCTTTCTTGCAAGGATTTGAAAGGATCCAAGAGATAACCGGCCGGGACTTCCTACTTCCCCAACGTGGCCGTAACTCACAGGATGAGGCGACAGCTCTCTCCTTCCCTCGGAGGGATCGTGGTCACTTCCCAGCCAGGCCAGAGCTGAGCCAGGAGCCAGGCAAGCACCTCTGCCATTCCCCTGGGTCCTCTGTCTTATCAATTTCCTTTCCAAGGAAGGGTGGCCATAAACTCAAACACGAGAAGTTACACCTCAACACGAGGAAGAACTTTACATTGAGGGTGGCAGTGCACTGGAACAGACTGTCCAGGGGGTCATGGAGTCTCCCTCTTCGGAGACATTCATATGCGTTCCTGTGTCACCTACTCCAGGCGACCCTGCCCTGCCAAGAAGGTTGGACCAGATGACTTCCAGAGGTCCCTTCCAACCCTAACAACTCCGTGAGCACCTCGAGCACAGCGGGAACTGAACCACGCTCCGAGTCCCCGCAGCCGCAGCCACAGTCCCCGCACCGCCGGGGAGCCTCGGTACGGCAGAGCAAGGCGGCTACAAACCCTCCGGACAAACTCCACCACACAGCCCCCGCGGCAGCGGAACAACACCCAGGCCGCGCCGCACCCGGGCGGCCTCAGGGGCCTCCCCCGTGCGCTCCCTGGGCTCACCTTGCACTCGGGCTTCTCCTTGCCTGCCTCGCAGAAGTTGACGGGCGCCAGGCCCGGCAGGTAGAAGGCGGCGGCGGGCGCGGCGGCCGCCGCCAGCGCGGCAGCGATGAAGAGAAGCCGCCGCAGAGCCATGTCGGGGCCGGGGGGCGGCGGGGCTGTGGCCGGGGGTCGCTGGGCGGCAGCGGGGTCGCGGCTCCGTCTCTCGCNCGCGCGCGCGCCACACGTCGTCACCCCCCGCGCGCGGGGCCGCCTGACCGAGAGCCGAGGGGGGGGCGGGGCCGGCGCGCGCGTTCGCTTCCGGGGTGTCTCGCGCCCCTGTTGTCATGGCAGCGCGGGTCCGGCCCGCCCGCAGCGCCGCGGCAGCAGCGACACCGGGAATGCCTGGGGAAGAGACTTGCTAGCAGGTCGAGGGTGGTGATCCTGCCCCTCTTCGGCCCCGGTGCTGTGTCCAGTTCTGGACTCCTCAGTACGAGAGAGACAGGAGCTCCTGGAGTGCGTCCAGCGGAGGGTGACAGAGATGGAGGAACTGGAACTGGCTCGTACCAGGACAGGCGAACAGAGCTGGGCCTGTTCAGCCGCGGGAAGAGAAGGCTGAGAGGGGACCTCATCAATGTCTATAAGTATTGAAGGGAGGGTGCCAAAAGGATGGAGCCAGGCTCTGCTCGGTGGTGCCGAGCAATAGGAGGAGAGGCAAAGGGCAGAGACTGATGGACAGGAAGTTCCACCTAAACATGAAGCAGAACTTCTTTACTGTGCGAGTGACCGAGCTCTGGAACAGACTGACCAGAGAGGTTGTGGAGTCTCCTTCAGTGGAGATACCCAAGAACCATCTGAGCACAGTGATCCTGCCTGAGCAGGAAGGTTGGACCAGATGTCCCACTGTGGTCCCTTCCAACCTGTCCCTTTCAGTCCACAGGTGATAGGAATGGTGCTCAGCGGCCATTTGGGGCCCCTGCACCCGGGCTGTCAGTCCCAGCGAAGCCTGGGTCCACCAGTCCCGGTCAGGCTGCACTGGCTTCATGCCTGTCCTGCAGTCCTTGATCTTTTTAAAATAATTTTTTTCTTTTTAAAAATAATTTTTTTAAAATAAATTTTGTCTTTTTTTTTGTGTGTTTTAATTCTCAAGGGTTTCACTGGGAGGAGGGAACCATCATGCCTAGCCCCTCTTACCAACACCCTTGAATTCCCAGTAGTTTTCCGTTCAAGAGTTCCTAAGTGATGAAGGGGTTATTAGAATATAAAGTTAGTTTCAAAGTACTGAAACAAAACAGGAGCTTCGTCCAGATGCAGCAGAATATGGTTGTCATTGGGAAAGGGGGGGTGAGGGGGAGTAACTTTTTTTTTTTACAAAAATATGAAATATTTCATGCAAAATATAATCTCTTTAATAGATAATCCAGTCTTTATTCTTCACTTCTCTTCCCATGGGCTCTTGTGGGGAAATAATGACTGACACAGCTAGGCAGGGAGCAATCACCCCTGAAGGCTGGGTATTCAAGGAGGCAGGATGGCCTCCAGACCCAGGTGTCATGTGACCATGGCATGATATTGCCCATACCAGACCCAGAGCAAACAACATCCCTGTCTGGTTTTGGTCTTTTTAATTCTCATGGGTTTTCGCTTTTTAATTCTCATGGGTGAACAACTCATCGCAGTTTTCAAACTGAATTCTTGGGGTGAGACATACTGCTGGCTGAGTGGAGCTGGGGAGGAGGCAGGCAGACAGACAGACAGACAGACAGATGTTGGCTGCGGTGGCTGTCCATTGCAGCTGAGCGTTCAGAACAACCCTGTTGTCTCTGTTCCCTCCACGTCGCTGATGGCTGCTGTCATATAGCACTGACAAAAATATACTGAAAAAAATCCCCAACAAAAACCCCCCACCCTATGAGAGGCAGACATAAAAACTCTGTTTTGATAATGTAGGAGAGGACATTGCTCAGATTATCATTTTACCTTTCCCTACTTCCTAACGCATTCCATCAGTTTGCGTTTGTGCAGCTTCAGAAACTCCAAACAACACCCTCTCATGAAAAACTATTTTTGTAAATGCTGCAGCATTTCCACTAATTGCCTTGGTTCTCACAACATCTTTTATTTCATTTCTTCTATTTATTATAGGGCTTGAGGGACACACCTGTTGATCACACAATCCTACAGTAGCCAACCTGTCTAGGGCAGGGTGAAGCTTCAGGTGGGTCAATTCACCAGATACAGGGTTGAGCATCTAAGCACCTAGACCACATAACATAGTCCTTAGGTAAGGTTATTTTAATAAATTTTTGTGAATTTTTAACATTACACAAGCCATTCTTGAAGTTTGAGATAAATGCATGTTAATTTATAGCATATATATTAGATATTTTGGAACTCTCCATATATTTAAAATATAAATTGTTCATCTGCCTTTCTCATTGCAATTCCTACTTGTCTCATCCTGTAGATATCCTAAGAGCACAATTATAAGATCAAGCCTTATGACAAGCACAGCTGGAGAAGAAATCCCAGTTCCCTCTTTTTATTTAAAATTACTCATGGTTAGGATAATCAGGTTGTAAATGACCCGAGTTCAGTTTCTTTTCTACCACAAGGGAGTTTAAATGTATCTCCCATTTCCCAGGTTAATATTCCAAGCAAATTACTTTTGTGGGCCTAATTCCATTCCTTCGCACGAGAGAATATTTAAAAGCCTTTGCCCATCTAATCCTCCTCTTCCTTGAGAACGCTCCGAAAGCTGCGCCATGAGTAGGAGTTGCGGTGTGTGCTTAAATGCTTTGTGATCTGCTTAAATCTCTCCTCTTGCTTTGCCTTCGTGACTGCAAAACCTGCTGACTCAGAGCTGTTTTAAGGAGTGCTCTGCCAGTTGGTCCAAACAGCATTTCTGTGGATGTGGTGCCATATGCTATGATGCTCCCTCCTCACTGCTCTGCAAAGGTGATGTGGAAAAACAGTTTGTAGGCTGTGTCATTTTGGAGCAACTATAACCATGGGTTATAATCCCAGGAATGGCCATGGTCCTTGAGATCCAGTTTGAAGTTGGGCAAAACCCATCTTCTCTAATTTAATGAGAAATTCAGTGGGAACTTGCTTGATAATTTCTTATCTTGAATTCACCTGCTACAAGTTTTATAGCCATAGGTTAAAGTTCAGGGGGTGTGGTTTTAGTACTGGAAGAACAAGTACCACAGGTTTTATCATCAGAAATGTCAAGGCTATGCAAGCTTGTGAAATAAAACACAGGAAAAAATACTGTTTCGGAGACTAATGAACCAACAGAAGCCAACGCAAAAGGACATTCTGGTTTTTCCTGATAAATTATTGTCATAAGAAAATACAAAGATAAGAATATAGAGCAGTTGGAAACTTCTGAGGAAGTAAGTGTGACTCCTTGAAAAGTGTTATCCCTTCTTTTTATCAGAAAGTGTTGTGAATAACTTTTGCTATTCTTATGGTGGTTCTCACATTTTGCTGCTCATGTCTGGGCTCCAAGGGGTGCCTTCTTCATCCAAGTATTCACAGTTCCCACAGTTTAGTTCTTAATTTCAGAAACGAAGTCCTAAAAGTCCCTCATATCCTATAGCTTAGTATCTAATGCCTTCTTCTAGCATATTTGCTCCTTTGCCTGAGGGCACTGCAACCTGCTTTTCTCACTACAGCACCTTAGCAGCCAAGCTGTGGGGCTGTTCCACTTGCTGTGGAACAGACAAATAATCCTTGCTGTGGCAGGTGCAAGCACACAGTTGTTTTCCCTGCTACAATTCAGTTCCAATTTTAGTACCAGAAGAACAAAATAATGCTCTGTTGCATAATGTTTAGGGTGCTAACTGGATACAACTAATGTTCACTTTGCTGCTAATTGTCATTTTGACTTTTTTTTTTTTTTTTTAACTTANTTTTTTTTTTTTTTTAACTTTAATGTAAACTATCCATTTGCAGCCTGGAACTTGAAGCTCCTCTAGCAGCTAAAATACAACCAGCACTAACAATAACAAATTTCATACTTTTCTTTCATATCTGGGGGAAGATCCCCTGCTGTTAAGTAGCCCCTACACTGGTAGATTTGCCATTTTTCTAGAAAATGAGAAGTAAGGGTGAAGACTTCATCAAGTGGAGGTGGAAGTTGAATTAAAGTCCCAGATGGCTGTGTAACAACCACTGCTGGTAGCAATTTCCACCCCCCCCGCCTCCACCAGGTGCACCAAATATGCCTTAGATCTTCTCAGAGATGCAACAGGTGAAGGATCATAGTTCGTGAGGATTGGTACTACTCTGACCTGAGGAAATTCGAGCAATGCCAATCCTGCTAAGCATAAGGTACTTCCATGAGCGATTGAAAGACAACCTTTAGGGAGCTTTGAGCCTGAAAATGGAGGGGGCTATGTTCCTCCTCAATGAGGTGACAGTAGAGCAGGGTTACAGAAGAGCTATGGCTCTGTGCCTAAAGTGGGAGCCAAGCACCTTGAGTGCCCTAGTTCTTTGTGGATCCAAATCTTCCATGGCAATAGCAACATGGTACTGACCATGTTACCTGTGGGAGCAGAGGTGTCATATGAGCAGCCCTTGGCCCATGCAGAAGGATGGCAGCACCATCTGTGAGGTGCCAGGGCAGAGATCTTGCTGATTTGCCTCTCTCTGAAGGCACAGTCCTCCCGTGGGTAGGTGTTGGCCTCTTGCAGCTCAAGACCACTGCTGTGCTGCAACCTGTGACAATTCTGCAGGGCTTGGTGGGACGCCAGGTGTGCTTCTCCTTCAGGTCTGAGTAGAGCTGCAGTCTCTCAGGAAAAACGTGTCCTCTTATACAGAAGGCACATCATTATCTAAGTAAACAAGGCAGTTCTGAATAGTCACAAGGTGTGTAGAAGCTCATCTGGTTGTGTCATAGCTAATTTTGTTTGGTTTTTATGACTTGCAAGTCTGGTTTTATGTCACTTTTTTTTTTTTTTTTTAAATCTTTGTTCAAGCATTAGATTCAGCACTTCCTGTGATTTTATGACCAACTTCGAATTAATATTTAACATAAATTCTTTCAGGCTTTTAGTATGCTATGGAGGCCTATGTCCTTTTTTCCCCTTTGTTTCATAGGGTACTAGAAATATGTAATCAGTCCAATGCCTAACTCTCTAAATTCAAAAGAGAAAGGACTGACTGAATAAAATAGGCAAAGAAGAGCTTTGTCAGGTAAAAACAGCTAATGAATTACATCTAAAAAAGAAAATGCTGAGACAATTACAGTATATTTAAAGCTAAATTCAGCTCAGCTGATGCCTTTGCCTGAACACTGGGGTAGAGCCTTCAGAGAAATGAGTGTGCTGAGGGGGATGTGGTGATGCCTTGCAGCAAACACAAGCCAGACTCCTCCAGGAGGGAGAGGGGACACGTGGCAGCAGCTAGAGCAGCCTGAGCACTCTGGGCCTTGGGACCAGCCACGTTTATGACTCATTTCAGCTGTTGCTATAGGTAAGGTTTCTGTGGGGTCCCTGGTGAGTTTTAAACCAGCACAAAAGGAAGTGTGGGAAGATTGCTGCTTGCCTGGCTCACATCTCCCATGTTTGGAGTGGGTCTGGTTCAGGCTGCACCAATTAGTGTGTAAGAATATAATGCTGTTAACATCAGTACGAATTACAGAGACTGCAAAGAAACAAACCCTTGTACTGTAATATATTTGTGGATAAAACAAAGGGAAATGCTTTTTCTTTATAGCTCTATGACCTCCAAATCAGTTGAGCTAATTACTTGTTCAGCAGTAAGCATGATCAAGTAATAGTTTTACTGTCAGCTTAAATGTACGGGCTCATTTAAGTTTTCAAGCTTAAATGTCACTCTTAGCGGTCACTGATTTCTATCAACTGGAAAAGAAGAATCTGTTGTGGATTTTTTTCCTCTGAGAAGAGACTGCTCAGGATCTTTGACAAGAGTTAAACTAGATCTTTTGGGAAAAAATAATTTTTAAAAAAGTATTATAATCTGTTTCTAGCTCATAAATGGGAACCCACAGAGACCATCTGCTTATTAGCAGTTAATCTGTGGTCCCATTTCTGAAGTGTTCTGTCCTTGCCCTGTATCCTCCCATGGCATGACAATAATCACACTTGTAATCAGTCGCATTCATTGATAAAGGTCTTTACCCAAGGCCAGTTCCTGGTGGTGAATTTTGCACTTCAGATTGTGAGAAGCCTTCTGGAATAGCACAGTAAAGGCTGCAGAGCTGATTTGGGATGCATCTGCTGGAAATCTAGACATGAAGGCATCGAGGCAGTTAAATCCTTCTGAGACTCCTATTTTTCCACTAATTTCAATTGAGAATTATGTTCCAAATTAGGAGCTGGGTATTCAAGTACATTGAGTTTGCACTGTGCTCGTTAGGTCTTAATTTCAGTCCTTGAATTTTGTAAATGGTATGATGGGTATTTATAGAAAGAATATTTGTAGCAATGATTTCCCCCCACCAGTGCTACAGGAATTGCTTTTGTCACATGTCTGGCACTGCCTGGTACTCAAGTCTGTAACAAGGACTATATAGCACTTCATAAGAAGCACTGTTTAGAAAGGGAGTTTCTCAATAATCCTTTCCGCTCCTGGAATTTTATGCCCTGAATATGAGAAAGGTTATTTGCTGTAGCTCTTAAGCCTGCTTTATCCATGTGACCTAAGTGCAACTATGATTTTTCCCCTGAAGGACTTAAGCCTTTTTATATTTCAAAGTATTTTGGTCTTGGGTATGAAATAGTGTAATTACCTTGTTAAATATATGATGAATTACGTAAGAAAATTTGTTTTGGTTTTTTTTTTCCAAATCTGGGGATTCTGAGTTTCATCCCCTACTCCTAGTATTGAAAAAAGGGGTAGAGGGCAGAGTCCAATTTCCCTACCTTGCACCACCACAATTCTTTTATGACTACTCCTTACACTAACCTGTCTTGGGGAAAAACGTCAGCCCTGGTACCAGTCAGGCCCTGAGGAACATTCCTATCAAAATCAAAACATCGTGAGCTGACTAAAATAGTTCTTTACTACACAAGATTTTCAAATAGTGAAGAAAGTGAGACTGGGGCAAAGCAATGCTGTAGTGACAGTGAGAGTGATACCCCCTGGGATCAAACCTGTGTTGAAATAGATCCATGGGAACCACCAGCTAAAATGATGTATAGGTTATCTTAAATTACATCAGGCTGGTACCCTATAGAGATGTTACAGAAACATCTATGGGTTGCCTTTGTCCTGTCAGGCAGTTGTAGTGGTGACAGCTCTGTGGGACTGTTGTCCTACATGAAGAGGTGGGTGGGACTGCAAGCATCCTCCCAAGGATCCCACTGATGGGAAGGTGGCCTGAGCAGTCCCGTGGCCAGGCCAGCCTTCAGCTGAGTGTTCAACATTTGGAGCACTGGGCTCAGCCCCTGCCAGCAAATGCTGGTCTACATGGCTGATTCCTGCCTCTCGCGCTGGGGTCAGAGCAAGTGGTGCATGGCAGGAGAGGAGTGAAAAGATCATGAAACAAGCAGCTATCAACTGGTGACTTGTGCTGGGAGGCAGCAGGCAAGTAACCTTGTGCCATTTTATGCTAGTGCTTCACCTGCAAGTGCCCGCTGTGAGTGAAATTGCCTGGGCTGGTGCTGTCCTTTATCAATTTCACTCTCAGCAGGCTCTGCAGGTGAAGCATTTCATTGCGAGAGTTGGACTCTGCTTTCTCCTTGACAGCCTAAAATAGAAAATGGAGAAAGGAAAGAAAGTAATAACTGGAGAAAAGCAAAAGCAAGGCAGAGAACTACAAAAAGCAGGATGTGTGTTAAATGGTAATGGTAATTCAGTGCACCCAGCCCTTTAAATTGGGGAGAATTTGACATTGAAAAGGGTTTTACTTAGCTCTTTTAAGCTTGGCACTTAGAAGTAAAAGAAGTGAAAGGACATTGCAATTAGAAGTGAAAAATTATGGTGAAAATATTATGTTTAAAATACCATGTAAGATGATGTGGGTAGAATTAAAAGATAATTTTCTTGATCATCAGCCTAACAGAGAATTTTTGTGGCTGTTTCTGGGAGAAATCCAGGCAAAAATTCTTTTTTCCTGTTTTTCTGAATTCTGCATTTCTGATTTATATGCCTTGTTTTTTGTGGGTTTTGTTGGGGTTTTTTTGTTGCCCTTTCGTAAGACAATGTGTTGCTGTTTTCCTGATGCCACTTCCCTTGGCTTCAGAGACAAATTCAGCAGCAAAAATGAGAACTGTGCAAAATCAGTATCTGCATCTGAACATCTGACTGCCTATTACTGGGGAAAGAAGTACATTGGTTGAGGGATGGGGATGTCAACACAACTTTGAAGTTCCTAGACTCATCTCTTTCCAGTCAGTTACATCCTAGGGCTTACTGGGAGTGGGGGACAGCACAGAGCCAAAGCATTTGAGCTGGTTCCTGGCTCCTAGTGGAATTGCTTGCATGGAGACTAGGGGTCTGATGGCAGAGCCACAAACATCCTTTAACTTCAGTGAGCTTATACCTTGAACAAGGTCCCTGCATGCAGCAGGGGACGTGAGGAAGTGATGCCTATACCTCCTGTAGGATACACCCCACAGCACCAGAAACTCTGTCCTAGATATGTGTTTAGGAGGCAATTACAATATGTAGCCCATCCCTGAAGTTTTGTGGATAAAGAGCAGCTTTTTGCTCCAGTGACATGAGGCGTGTGCAGCTGTACCTGGTGGCTTGTGGTTTGCTGGTGGTTAATATGGGAAAACTGGATGAGAGGCTGCGGCTGCTGCTGCTGCTGCTGATGGAAGATGATCTGAGTGGAAAAGATCACAAATCAGCAGAGCTCTCAAGTTTCAGGAGAGGAGGGAGCAAAAGCAGTGGACTAATGAACTTAAACCAGAAGACTTCAACACACTGAAAGAATTGGTAAATGCAGTCTTGTGGAAAGGAATTTTAATGGGAAAGGGAGCCCTGGAGAACTCTCGGCTCCTAAAAGAGGTGCCAAAGATGGGATGAAAAACTGCTCTGATGCAGGAGGCTCCCAGCAGGAATGGGGAGAGGCCAGTGTGACCACCTAGGAAGATGACCTGACAGTCAAAAAGATGGTATAAAAGGTGGCATGCAGGCAGGCAGTACAAGGAAGGCTTCTGACACTGTCCCATATAACTCTTTCATGGGTAAACTAGGGGCATGTGGTCTTCATTAAACTACTGCGGAGTGGGGCAAAAAGGAGGCAAGGGATCAGCCAAGTATGTGGAAGACAGAAGAGGAAGAAAGATGTGGACAGAGAAGGCAGCACAAAATAGGGTAATTTTGTTTCCCCTAAGAATAACAAAATAATGTCCAGACAAAAAACTTAGCGCAATATTACACATCTAGTGTTGTAGTTTCATGGAAATGCCTTTGCCTGCTTAGCAATGCTGTGTGACTGTAAGCAGAACCAGATTTGCTGGATCAGTAATACAAACCTGCCTGTCTTGGGGTGATTTTATGATAATACTGTATTTCCCTATCATCTGCTTTATGCCCAGAAATGGGTCCCATAGCTTTAAGCTGGGTCCAGAAGAGAGGGGGAGAGAAGCCAGGCGAATTCTTCAGTGCAGTTTGCGTTCAAGGACACGCACACTCCCCCGTATTGCTCGGCTTTGCTTGCAGCGGGAGAAAGTTTTTTTCCGGCTGCTAGCCAGCTTGTGAGCTGAGGCAAGAGGTTTTTTCCCAGGACTGCGTACCAGCATACTGAAATCCTCTGGTAACTTCTTTTTCTGAAACTTTGGCCCAGCTGTGACCCGAGAACCAGATCATCGGACCTTGTGGACTGGCAGGGAGGATGCGGGGATGCCGCATCCTGGCCTTGGGCCTTGGGAGGGGCCGAGCCAGCTACAGAGGGAACTCTAAATCCACCAGCTTTCTCTGCACTGAGGAGGTTTAGTATTTTAACAGTTATTCTTTTTTCCTGTGCCCTGCTGGCACTTTGTTTGTTAAATAAATAGTTTTTTTTCCACTTTCCTCCAAGAAATTCCTTTCGTATCGGTTGGGGAGGGAGTGTTGAAAACTTGTCTTTGGGGAAGATGTTCATTCCAGAGCGTTTTCCTCCTAAATTTGTCTCAAACTGAGACACTGCCCTATGCTGACAAAGACATTAAGATCCTTGGCATGAAGCTTTTTGTTTTCCCAAGTGAGAGAGAAAAACAAGCAAACCTACTGCAACTCCTCCCCTAATGAATTCCCTTTTATATTTTGGAGGGTGAGGTCTCTAAGCACCCAAATTTGAATGATTAGAAACAACCAAGAGGTCTGTTTTTCTACTGGGTGGACTGCAAGAGGTGGTTTGGCCAGCTCCCACACACTAACTGGTTTAATAAGGTTATGTGGCCTCATTTGCAAATAAACTTCTTTCTTATGTGCCCTCATTGCCCTTTTCTAAGTGACATGTCAGGAGTGCTTAGGTATTTCAGGAGAAAGAGGGCACCAGGAGTCGTAGGTCCTCCTATTGATTTTTGTATAAGTTCTCTGCTGAGATTATTTTTAAAGTATCACATGCTTTAAAAATTTTTTTAAGTATGTCCCAGTCAATAACAGGATGGAGGTTAGTGTAAAACTTAAATTAGCAATCAATGGGATTTGGATGTCAAAAGTTGATGTGAAACACGAGGTAGGGGAATTATTTATTATCTCTGCTCTACTGTATTATGAATTCATTGTAAACTAGAGGAATGCTGGAAATTTCAAATTACATGCTGATTTATGTCTTCCATATCTCACCAAAGATAATAAGGTTATGTAGAATACAGATAAATGCAAAACTGCCTCTTCAATTTATGATTGGTGGGAAGAAGTTTGCTCAGATGTGAAAAAATCCATGCATGTTATTTACATAGGAAAGAGACAGGCTTGGGAAGTTCTGGTGAAATGAAGATGGCTCTCTCAGTGACCTTTTCTCTCTGGAAATTACAGTATGTTCCCTGGGAAGTTTACTTGCCATGCTGTGTATGGATCCCTGTGCAAATAGGCAGGAACAGAAAATAGAGGCTGTAATGAAAAGAATCACACCTGACGTGAATTTGCTAACAACGCAAATCTCAGTATACCGATAATGACAATCATCTCTAAACACTCCTACATGGTGGGTAGGTCTGAAAAGGTTACGTGGCACTGCTCAGAAAGAGGTGTGTGTTTGCTGTTCTTGGCTTTGGATGAGCAGGAACACAGTGCAGTGCTGCAGAGAAAATGGAAGGTAACACAACCCAAAATCTGTCAACACCAAGAATTCTGCAAGTCAGCTTTCTTTTTCAGTTTTGATGGTCTCCTAAATAGCATGACTTTGCAACATGTAGAACAGTTATATTCCTAAATTAAAATAATAGAAAATTTAAGTGTGGAAAGGGTAATTACTATTCTGACATTACATGGCGCTGCAGCTGTGTTCATAGATACTGAAACTGGCTGCACTGGCCAGTATATTGTATGTTGGATGCCTGACAACGCTGTTTCAGCAAGGATCAGCTTCTATACTGATCCTCCTTCATATAAATGAGTAAGTGCAGAGTGGTAGTCTGGCAGGCTGACAGTGCATCTGACACAGCAATCTATGGATTCATATGGACTGTAAAATCTCTTAGAACTATATCTGTGTCTGAAGCATGTTGAGTGCTTCAGGAGTTTTTCAACCCAAGAAAAAAAAAAAAGAAAGAGCAATCTGTGGTGACTTGGCCTGTCAAAAATGGTGAATCTGGAAACAATTACAGGAGATCAACGGCTGAGTCTGCTAGTGCCTCAGCACCTCAGGTGTGGTGAGAAAAGCTTCATAAAGGATACAATTGTATTTGTGTGATCTGGCTGAATGGAAAATACATGCAGCTGAATATGCAGCCTGTGCCTCCATTAATTGAGGTTGGGTGACATGTTTGGATTGCAGCAAGTTGTCTATGTAGTGTTGCATTGATTGTTCACAACTTCTCCTAAAATTCCATCTGTGCTAGTGAAGTAGGCAGTACCTACACTGATAACTTTACATCAAGAAATGAGATCATAGAAATGTTGGTTAGATGGCATCCTGGAGATCACCCCACTTGAAGCAGGACTACCACCACTGTTAGGTCAGCTGTGCCTTTATCTGGCCAAGTTGTGAAAACCCTCCAAGGCAGGAACTGCTACCACTTCCCTGGAGCACCGGTAAAGAAAGCTTTCCTAATAGCAAGCCTGAGCCTCCCCATCTGCCATGTGTGTCTGTTGTCCTTCATTATGTTCCCTGAAACCATCAAGAAGGTTTTGGATCTGGCATCTTTGTACCTTCTTTTCAGGCAGACTGAGGTTGCTATTCCTTCACCATTTGAGCTCCCCTTCACTGGGAAAAACAAGCCCAACTCCCTCTACCTCTCTCATGCTGCATCTGCACTGCAGACACTGGACCATAGAGGCACACCTTAGCTGGACCTTTCCAGTGTATTTCACATCCCCCCTGAGGCAAGAGTCCCAAAACTGGATGTTGTACTCCACCTGCAGACTTACGAGTGCCATGGAGATAAACAGTTCAATCTGTTGGCCGCCCTCCTCCCAGCCCACTGATCATGCAATCTGCAGTTAGTTATTTGCAATAAGATCACTGTCTAGTCTCACACTCCTCTTGTCACCCACCATAGCCTCCAGGTCCTTTTCAGCAGAGCTGTTACTTCACAGCTTGAGGTTATTCTGTCCCACACGCGGCACTTTTTAATGTCTCCTTGTTGAACTTCATAGGATTGCTGAGATTGCTGCTGTGGTAGAGGTACATGGTTCTTGCACTTGCTTTTCTAATTTTTCCCATTTTTAGAGAATACTGGTAACATAACAACATAGCTCCAGGCACTACCAACTCTTTCAGTTGCTCACAGCCCCCAGAAGTCTCTTAGCTCCTATCATTGACACAACATACCTTGATCTCACAGGGACACTGAAAATCTCTCTTCTTTACTTCCTTGATTTCCCACACTCACCTTTGTTTTTCTTAAGCCTCACATATTCATTGTCATTCATTTCTTTTTTATCCAGATGGTTTTTTTTCCTGCATAGTGCCTACTTCTGCTGACAAGCCAGTCCCAGCCCTCTCTCTGTCACTAGCATGGAGCACTAGTGCTGAAGGTCCCAGGCAAGAGCAGCTCCTGTGGGTGGGAGAGTCCCTGTGGGAGGTCATGGCCATGGCCCACTGCCCTCTCTCCTGCTCTTTGCTCCCTCACCGAGCTAAATAACAAAGCATTTGTTCCTGACAAGCAGATGGGGATGAATTGGCAAGGAGCCCGGATTCCTTATAACTTAATCTCTGTCTACTCAGCTGTAAGTAAAGAGAGTTTTGTCTCAAAAGAACATGATTTCTTTGGCTTTGCCACCAAATATTTGCTCACTGACATATTTTTATTCTCACAGTTTTCCCGAGAGAAGAAATGGGTAGTTAGATTTCCAGCTACTGTGGAAAATTATCCGTGGGCAAGGGAGGATGGATGAGAAGCCATTCACTCAAAGGCAGGTGACTACTGATGAGCATATTGTGCCAATTACAAGCTATTTTTTCTCTCTATAAAATGCTATCCTACCTCAAATATTATAACAGAAGGAATTCAAGGCGTAGAGAAGCATGGTCTTCCATTTACTCCAAGGAAATCATGTTGAGCTAGATGAGTTGAGAAATTCACATAGAGCGATTATGAAGTTTCATGGTAGGCTGCTCTTAGGATTTTTGGAGACTACCTAGAATTTTTACTGCATGAAAGCCTATGTTGTTAGGAATGGACAAAAAATTAAATTAACATTAAGCTGTCAAGTAACATCATATTTCAATGTGCAAGATGTCATAATCATATTTCTTTTACCTAAAATATAGCAACAAACCTTTAAACATCCATAACCTCTTTCTTTGTCAGACAAAGTGCAAATGGTCATTTAGTTCTTCTCCCTTGACCGTCTTTTTCAATTCTTACAGAACTGGGAGAAGGAATGGAAACATGTAACTCCTGCAGAAGCTACACATGGGATGTAGCCCAAAATCCACACAGGAACATGAGACGTCTTCCTCTTCCCCAGCTGCCCACTTTTTTGAATAAATTGCTGAGTGAAGGGGTAAATGTTGGCTGGCAGTGAGTGATTGGCAGGTATGGAGATTCTACTACCTGCCATCAAGCCAAGGCTGAAGCCAGGAACCTAATCATACAGGTATATCAGATATTCCTGATATGTCCTGAAAGTTTTCCAGCAAAGGCAATAGTTTCCATTTTACCTGCCTGATAACATTCAATCCTCCCCTGCCAAGAATGGAGAGCTCCTGATAGACCCATCCTAGGTATGAGTGAGAACAACTCCTGCAAAAGGAATCAGGCTTTGAACTCATGGGTTTTACCCATGTCGGCTGCACCAGGAGCCTGCCTTCTCACAGAGAGGAGTGATATTTTTTTCGTCAGGAGTTGATTCAGGGGATCATGATTCAGGAATGCATGGGGCACTGAGGGCTGGCAGGAGCACTGGAGAAGCTGGCTCCATTCCTGGGGCTGCATGCTTTTCCTGTGTCTAGCAGGAAACCTGTGATGTAAATTATCCATGTGTCCCAGGGCTGAGAGCAGAGGGCACCTGACAAGGCACTGTCAAAGTGAAGACCAGGTGCCAGTGCGGCTGGTAGGCAAACAGCAAAGACCTGACCACAGAGGGCACCCACCATCTCTTGCTAGTGCTAGTTGGGGCTATATTTAGAAGCTTTGGTTAATGAGTAAAAGATATATGAGAAAATAGCTGCTACTTCTGTGCATAGTAATGGTGCTTGGTGGCACTCCTGAGGCCAAGAAGCCGTGCCTGAGGCTATCCTGAAAACACTCAGTGAGCACGAGCTCCTTGAGCACTGTGCCATGCCTGTTCCCTGCTCCAGGACTGCTCTCCTCCACAGCCTCGGCAGCCCCAGCAGAAGGGGAAGGCTACACCAGCCAGCAAGCCATTGCCCTGCTTTAACCTCAGCGGTGCCTGCTCGGAGCAGAGCAGCCGTGCGTGTCCACCCCATGCTACCAAACAAAAGGCTGCCAACCCACTCCGGACCTTGGGCTGGCCCCTGAAGTGGCTGCTGAATGCTCCCTCACTGCCTGTTGATAAGCTTTGGTGCTTTGCAATTCCCCTTTCCAATTACTGGCCCTGCTCCCAGCGCTGGCTGGGCCTGGTGTGTGCCGACAGCCTGGCAGCAACGCAGAGATCATGGGGCTTAGGGTGGAAAGAGGTGGGAGAAACGGTGAGCCAGAGCAGGGACTTGCATCAGTCACTGGGAGGGCATCATCTCACAGCTGCCTTTTGCAGAAGCCCTTGGAGTGCCTGCTCGACTGAGGATGGAGTCATCAGGATGAGCCATGCAGAAGTGGCCCTTGTAAGTGTTGGGACAGGGACCCAGTGAGTATCCAGGCAAGGGATGTTGTGGCATGTGGATGCTGAGGCCAGGTGACACACAAATATCTTTCTGAAATGGCTGGGGTATAATTGCCCATTTTGGGGGCATGGAAACAGAGAGGGTGAGCCCTGCTACCATTTTTTCTTTACCTGCATTGCCATATTACTGAAAGAAGCTTGGGGGAATTGTCCATATAAACCTAATGATACAACAGTTAAATACCAACACTGCTATTCTAAGTATTGTGAGTTTGATGTTTTCCTTTATCATAGGTACATTCCCATTTCTATAACATCCACATAAAGTGACCTGAAGCTCCAGAACTGACCTTTTGTGACTCTGAGTCAACAGTGATCCTGCAGTCATCAGCTATCTGCTGGCTCACTTCACAGTGGCACCGACATGAAGCAGTGTGCCCAGTGAGGATGTCTGGTGGAAATTCCAGCTGGCAGTAGGCTGGAACCCCCCTCTCATCTCCTCCTGAAGCAGGCAGGTAGAGCACTGCTGTGTGCCAGACATCCCTATGGCATGTTTTGTACCTGAGACTGCTTTGCAAGTAGGACAAATCATAGTGGAGCTTGTGAAATGTGCAGGGAAAAAGTGGGGAGTTGGCATCTTCATTTCCCCACTTCCCCAAATTCTCTTTTCCTGGGAGCTAGGCTCCTCACCCAGGCTGGCACTGAGGTTTTATTGGTGTGAGACTGGAATCCAGCTCAGACCGCCATTGCAGGGACTGCTCTTCCCAATTAGCTCAGAAGACAGGTCTCCAGAGGGACAAAGGGCTTCTCACCAGGAGAAAGGGCTCTCAAAGTGTCAGCTCAAAAGCAAATCCTGTCTAAGTTGAGAACAAAGAGACTGCTGAGACTGCTGGATGGCTTATGATTTTTAATATTCTAAAGAGATACCTTTCTGAAAATATTTTTATAAAAAATGAAAACAAAAACGCGAATGTGAGCAAATCATGAAGATCCAGTCTTGGCCTATAAAGAAAAGAGGTAACGTTCATGGCCTGGCAACTATCCTAAAACCTCTGTGGCAAGCAATAATCTTGAAAAAGCCAGTGCAAGCTATGTTTCCAATTTATAAATTAAATGTGTTTAAAATTTATGAACTTTGACTGCACGAGTAACTACTTCATTAGACTTTAGGGCTGCATGTTTCCTTGGCTTTTTTTACGGTAAAGTAAAACACATTTCTAATAAACATGGAAAGAGATTCCAAGCTAGAGTCACTACTTTTATGTAAAGGACCCTCCAGACTCATTAAAAAAGTTTACCACCTAAATAAAGCAAGCACATTGTAATTCTTTAACTCATAAAGTTGGTAATATACACAGACTGTTAGCCTACTCTTACATGTACACCGCTTGGTATCGATGAATGACATACAGTTAGGGGTTTACTATGAGGAAATTAGCATATAAAACTATGTTTTCATAAGTTTTAGACTGAAAGACGAACTTGAGGAACAGGAGGATGTAGGTTGGGCTCTGCTCTGATTTGCTGAGTAAGCATGGAAAGTTATATACAGATACTGAGCCAAAGCTGTAACTGTAACCAAAATCACTCTGTTTCTCCTAGTTTACATCAACTGTTTAGACCCCTTTGACAGTCAGCAGTGGGAATACGGATGGAGGTACAGTGGTGTCTGCACCATGCATTGGACCACAAAAGAAGCTGTGGCTCAAAGATCTGGCACCATGCACTTCCCCTTCCCAGCACTGGTGCATCCACAGCTGGAGTTTTGGGACTTCTGCCTCAATGGGAATGTGAAAAAACTGGAAAAGTCCAGCTAAGGGCTGCCACCATGGTCCAGTGTCTGGAGTGAGAGAGAGGTGGAAGGAGCTGGGCTTGTTTTTCCCAGCAGATGGAAGCCCAAAGGGTGATGGAACAGCAGCCCTGCAGAGCAGGTCTGCTTGAAGAGCAGGTACAAAAATTACAAACCCAAACTCTTCTTGGTCATGTTGGGGGACTTAACAAGGGGCCACAGGCACACATGGCAGATGGAGATGTTCAGTTTAGCCTTTTCCATCAGATGCTCCAGAGAGGTGATGGTGGCTCCTTCCTTGGAGGCTTTTTATGACTTAGTTAGATAAGGCTGATTTAACGGTATGGTAATTGTGGTAGTCCTGCTCTGACAGAAGATGAGACTAGGTGAGCTCCAGCAGTCCCATGCAACAAACATTTCTGTGATTCTGTGGTTCTTTTTCCCAGAGCAACAGAGAAGCCTGTCCCAAACCATCAGCCAGTTCACATGGCCAGAAGGAGAGGGCAGCTCTGCCAGATGCCATCTCCTGAGGGCTGGTCTCAGCCTAGCACCTACAAGTGTGCATTAGTCTATGCTGGGGTTCAGAACCAAGTTTGCAAATAAACCTGTCAGCCTTAGCTAGCCAGTGTCTTAAAGTCATTGATATCTGATTTCCACACAGTTCTGCCTTGCAGTAATCACAGCTCAGTGTACTTGTGCATGTCAAAGTAGCACACTGGCAGAGTCTTTGGTCTTCAAAACTCATCTTTCAGCAAGAAGTCACTATATTTTCAAGTCCAGTGATGAAAAATCCCTCATCAACTTTAACTCTGCCTTAGCAGACACTTTGGCCTTTATGTGAAGCCTTGTACGTGTAATTTGCATTCAGTTGTTCTCCTACATTGGAATTAGTCAAATGAGAATCACATGCTTAGCTTTTTCTGGTTAAAACTCTCCTCTGCAGAAACCGTTTCCTGGCTGTCCTTAGGAAAGTGTCCCCGACCTTTCCATGGTCTCAAAGCTGACATAGCCAGTTCTCTTCCTACCTAACAGCTTCTTTCCTTTTAGGCTATAGGGTTGCTGAAAATAACACTGGAAATCTCACTTCAGTTTCTTGCATGATAGCAAGCAACAGAAACAACCCAAAAGAGCACCTTTTCCTGAGCCAACTCTCACATGTTTGCAAAAAGGGTGGGGTTGCTGAGCAAACAGACCTGTTCCTTCTCTGATTACTTTGATACTAAGACCATATGGGCCTCCGAGCTGGTCCCCACTCCCTGGAGCTTTTGTTTGTGGATATTGCATGTTCCTTAGGAAAAAAAAGAAAAAAAACAAAAACAACCCCCAATGATTTTACTAAGTGAAACAAGCAGGTACGGTAGTGCTGCATATGGTGCTAGTAAAATTGTAATAGTGAAAGTTGGCAAGACTCAAGCAGCCTTTGTATTAATTCTCTGGAGCTTCAGGTAGAGCCTAATGTAATTACTTGCTTTACTTTGTAGCATTTTAAGAGAGAAGTGTGTGTTTTAAAAAGTTAGATTTCCAAATAAAGTGGTCAGGTCTGGAGAAGACAAAGTGCCTGATTCTGGTCCCTCTGAATTCAATAGCAAAACTCCCGTTGACTCAAATCAGAGCAGGATTATGTCCCAAATCTAAGAAATAACAGCAAACAGACCTGTGCAGTTTTTTAATTCACTGTCCAGTCTACCAGTCTGTAACTTTTCCCTACTTTTTATCCACTTGAAGTTCCAGAAGGTTTGTCTTTCCTCAGCTCCACTGGCTGTGTCTGAATATTAGAGCTGAATTTTTTTTTTACATGAAGACACCTGCTTTGGCAGACATCTCAGTGTAAGTGGGTGACTCCAGAGATCCTGAATCTCACCCCTACAAACACAGTGATTTCATTCAAGAAATAATTGTGTCATGCTTTTCATAGAATCGTAGGATATCCTGAGTTGGACAGGACCCACAAGGATCATTGAGTCCAACTCCTAACCCTGCACAGGGCATCCCCAAGAATCACACCATGTGCCTGAGAGCATTGTCCAAATGCTTCTTGGACTCTGTCAGGCTGGTGCCGTGACCATATCCCTGGGGAGCCCATTCTGGTGCTCAATCACTTTCTGGGTGAAAAATCTTCCTAAGACCCAACCTAAACCTTCCCTAACACAGCTTCATTCCATTCCCTCGAGTTCTGTCACTGGTCATCAGTTGGAAGAGATCAATGCCTGCCCCTCTGCTTCCCCTCATGAGGAAGTTGTAGACCACAAAAATGTCAGTTATTTCAAAATTCCCCAATTTGTCAAAATGCCACAAATTTAATTTTCCTACGTAGATTCAAAAGCCCTAAACATTAGAGTAATTGACATTGCTCCAAGAAGAACAACAATTTAAAGTGTTTGAGTGATTGCTGTGAGGAGTTTTTGATTTTTTCTGACTGTTTATTTTTGTGATCGATTAAGGCATTAACTAGGATTAACTTTCTTGTTGAAAGCAAGCCCATGATCTTTAAAACCTGCCTCTAATTAATTGAATTCTGTCAGTCAATGTTGTTTACAAACTCCCATCAAAAGTTGGGCAAGGCTGGAATAGGTCTTACCAGCAGCCTTTTCCAAGCTGCAGTTGATAATACTAGTAAACACTATTTGATCACCAAATTAAAAAATAACATGGATCTATTGCTCTTATTTCTTGGATTTGGTATGTAACATACAAAGGCAGCACTGGTGGGAACCATTTTTAACTTAGATGTCCAAAACCATCTTACTGTACTTTTTTTTCTTTAACTAGCTTGTCATTTAAAGCTTTTTCCACAGTACCTGCTGTCTGGGTACATGTATGTCTTCCCAATTTTCACTTAATGCCTGAATAACAAAAAAGAGTATCTGAGCTGCCTTTGTCTCTGCCGTGCTTTGACCTCACTATGCTGGCTGTCAATAAAGCAGTCAGAAGTTACAGAAGGTTGAAATGCACCAAGATCCTTGCTCTGCCTAAATGTTGGCTTAAGAATTAGTCCCCATACCCCCCTTCACATCAAATGGTACATGAAGGAGCCTTCCATGGCCATCTGGTGCCAGACAGGGGCTTCTATCAGCTGCAGTTCACCTTCTCCTATGGTTCCTATGAGGAATGGATTTTCCAGCACCGTGGCTCACCCTGTGTTTTCTATTCAAGTGTTTATGGTCTCTTATCAGCACCTAACTTGCCTGTGCTGGAGTTTGTCCCATACCTACAGTGGGCTTTTCCTTCGGGCTTCTCCTGGCCTGCTTTCAATCAGGGGGTCATGTGCTTCCAGAGTGAGATGGAAAGCACATTTTATTAAATGGACATAAACCCCAGTAAAGCTGCACTGGCTTTTGGTAATTTCAGTCCAGTGAACCACAGGGCTTATTATCGAGGTTTTCTTATTGATTCTCTACAGTCTCTGTAGGAGATTCCCTTACAAGATGAGGGAAACGGTGTCCTGAGCTTGAGCTGGCACCTGCTCCAGCTGAGACTGGTGGGAACCTTCACCTGCCTTGGCTTTGTGTGCCCTTATCTACTGAGACCTCCTCCATACCTTAGGACACGCATCGGCATTGACTCTGGCTGTGACATCTGAGGCTCTCCCACACCACATGGGCTCTAATGCCAGATGACACCTTTAAAAGCCAGTATACCCTTCGGTGTCCTCCAGAAACCAGGGCCTCACTGCTCTCAGGCTGTTGTGCTTCCTCCCACTGGCTTCTTTCCTCCCTCCTCCCCACACCTGGCCTTGTGTAAGGAGGACTGTCTCTGAAAACAAATTAAACTGGAGCACGTACACCAGCGCCCTTATTTTTGCCAGGAAGCAATATTCACTCCCCTGACATGTGCCAAGGAGCTGCTGGGAAGCTGGAAGGCTGCAGAAGTCCTTGGGACTGCCTGTACACACACAGGTTGTTACGATGTGCCTGCAAAAACTCGTGAATATGCTTTGGGAACATGGAAATACCTGCTGGCCCTCGGGGTTCAGACAAGAACAGAGGGACATAAGGGTCCAGAAATATTCTGCAGCAGCGTCCTTCCAGCCAAGCCTTCGACACTGCAGGGCTCTGAACCTCTTTCTCTCTCTTCTCCTGCAAGCCCTTGTCAGAGACTGAAAATAGTTCATGCTTCAAACATTGATATAAAGTTTTGCTCATTATAAAGAAGCTACAACCAAAGAAGCTTCCCTGAAGACTGGGACTTTGAACTGAAGTAGATGACTAGATGCTAGATGACTAGAACTAGATGACTATCTAGCTGACTAGATAAAGGGAAACCCATTGTTCAATTATCCCTGGCTGAGTTTGGGATGGGGGAGAGACCACAGCTCAGAGAAGCCAGGTTTACACAGACTCCTCCCCCAAGCAAGGGAGGAGGAGGAGGTTTCGGGTGCTGGCATAACCTCTGGTCAGAGGCAATAAATGCCCATCCTCCCTTTTACACAAACTGGCCCAGTTGTGGAACCCCCAACCCCACAGGCCACATCCACGGGACATTCACGTGAGAGGCCCTGCACCACAGGGCTGCACGTGATGCAACAGACCCAGAGTCTGCTGTAAGAGACTGACCCCTCCCCAGGGGGACATGCCTGGACAGTGCTACCTGGCTCAAGGGAATATAAATCCATCGGATTCTGTGCTTCTGGGGGACCTTCACCATCGAGGAGACCAGCTGGAGAGGATTAACGGAACATTGTTGGGATCCACGGAGTGGTGATATTTTCCTTATTCTGTCCCTGTCACCCTCTTTCTGTCCCCCCCCACCTGAATTTCTACTTCTTTCTTTCTTTCTCTCTGTCTCCCTCTCTTATTTACCATCAAATAAAACCCTTAGTATTGACTGGCATATGGTCTTGTTTGCACCTTAATTCGGGCAGAGGTATTTCTAAGAACCTTAATAAATTGGATCTTAACAGCCTTGACAGTTGAGAAAGTGTCTGGTAAACAGGAGCTTGATGACCTTTTTACAAGGATATGTAGCGATAGGAGAAGGGGCAATGGGGCAATGGCTTTAAACTGAGAGAAGGCAAGTTTAGATTAAATATCAGGAAGAAATTCTTCACTGTAGGGGTGGTGGGACACTATAACAGTCCTCAGAGAAGCTGTGAATGCCCCATCCCTGGAAGTGTTCAAGGCCAGGTTGGACAAGGTTTTGAGCAACGTGGTGTAGCAGAAGGTGTCCCTTCCCATGGCAGGGGCATTGGAATGAGATGACCTTTAAGGTTCATCCCAAACCATTGTGGTTCATTTGGTGCTGTTTTACAAGCTGCAAAGGGAAAGGATTTGCCTCCACCCGAGGTGCCCACCAGCATTACGGTATCTGCATACAGTAGCAACATCAAGGCAAAACATTTCTGTCAAACACTTACAGCACAAGGAAAACACATCTTTCTACAGAAAATTTCATGGCAAGAGCTCCTGAGGGCATCCCCCTCACAGCCCTGCAGGATATTGGCTTTCATGAGGAAAGACGTTTTATGTGGCTGCACCATACTGACCAGGTTTTGCTCCCTGACACTGTCCACCCATCACCTTCCACTGGCCAAAAATCCCCCAGTCCTCCTTATCGTGTGGCATTTCCCAGTCCAGTGTGGAGCTTTAGGTCCAGGTCCTCCCCAAAAAGCAGTGTCAAAAGAGCAGCAGCTTGGCAGAGGGTGCGAGCGTGGAAAGTGAGAGTGAGTTTGCTTGATGCCGGTGGTGATTGCTACCAGCATTTCCGCCAGCTAAATATGGGGGTAGCCACTAAAAACAAATCCTGAAACCGCTGAAATTGAGGGGGTTTCTAATAGGAGCAATAGTTGCCAGCATCAGCTCTGAATAATTTCATTCTAAGTAAAGACGTGCGCCAGTCCAAGGTTTGAGAACACGAGAGTTAGCCCAGAGCTTTTTCTCAGTTTTGCTTTGAGGTAAGTTGGTGATTCAAAGCGAAACCTGGCTAAAACCATGATGGTTACTTACTTTTAAACTTTACCCTACCCAGGAACGTTTGAGGAGTGTAAGTGAGCCTCTGTGCCCAAAGAGGCTGAAGTTCACTTCAGGCAGGAGAGAAAACATCCAAGGAAGGACATGGGGGAATCGTAGGTATTTCCCTCGGGCAAGTTTAACACCTCATTTTCTTAAATGTCTTTAATTCATAAACACTATGAAGCAAAGATTCAAAACCAAAGATTTTGGTGCAGCAACTCCCATAAAGCCTGGCCATGGCTGGGACCCCATTTCTGCCCACATCGTCGCTGTTGGGTGGAGGTGAGGAAATGTGAAGACGTGTTTGATGGAGGTGCCAGTGTGGGAGACACTTGGCACTGAAGCTTTCGGAAAAAACCAGCTTCCAAGTGCTGTGGTAGAGAAGGTTTTGCATAGGACGCCGTGTGCTTAAAAAGCTGTCTGGAGTTTCAGAAACTTTAAAAAAAAAAAAAAAAGGCATTTTCCATCTGAATGTTTTTAAATTCTCTAAATTAATAAGTAGAATTAGCTAGTATTAAAATATTTAATTATTATACGAATGACTAGTAGTATTATATCAGGTACAGCAAAGCGACTCTAGAAGCCTTCGCCCTCAAAGCACAAACCTTTGACTTCTCCCTCCCTCCTTTACGTGACTGGGCTGTTCTAAGTCGGTCCCCTCCCAGAAGCCTTTCCCGGAGCGTTGGCAGAGGCAGGGCGCAGGTGCTCGCCCGGCACAGCGGTGAAGCCCCGCGCCGGTAGGGGATGGGCGGCCGGCCCTGCCCACCGGGGCCGGCCCCGGATCCCCCGCCCGCGGCTCGGGGCCGGTCCCTCGTTGTGACGGTGACCTCTAGTGGCACCGGGAGCCGCCTCTCGCTCCGGGCCGCTCCTTCTCCGGGCGCCGACTCCCAGAGCTGCCGCCATTCACTTCTGCAGCTGAGGAAGTGAGGGTGGAAGCGAGATGGACTCTGGGTCTCGATTTGCTGCATCCAGGTGCGCAGACACCGGGTCCCTGTAATTTGTGGTAGGTGTTTAGTAAGTATATTTCCCTGCTGTTAAGCCTGCTTCCCAGGACAGCGGGCAGCAGATTTCATCTCTAGGTATTCTAAAAAGTAGCATCTGAGGATTAAAATCTATTTTTGCTGTCTCTCTCTTTTCCTGATTTCCTGTTGTGAATCAACATTTTTTGACATCCCTGTGACTATGGAGAGGATGTGGTTTGGGGCTCAGCAGTGCAGTTTTCCTCTGTGTCCCCTCCCTGCTCCAGATAGACCCAGAACGAGAAAGAAGTCACCTCCTCTCAAGCTTCTTCCCACTTCTTTCCAGCACCCTTTTGGCGCTTTCACACAAGACCAGAACCCTCGACAAAACCAAGTCCCTGGGCTAAAATGGGCTGATGTACTCAGCCTCATCTACTATCTGGACATCCTGGCGTGAGAAACCAGTCCCATGGGCCTCTGTTCCATCAGCATCTTCCACACAGGGCAAGGAGTATTCCTGCCACCCAGGCCAGCTGCCATCACCTCAGCAGCCCCTGTGGTCCCAGGGCCAATGGCTGCTGCACAGAGAAAGGCCTGAGCTGGCCTTTGCCACGCTCCATCTGCACCAAGCAGGGCTGTGCCAACTTGTCTCAAACCCACAGGTGATGTGGGATGACACATTTACCCCCCCTTACAAAAAACACTTTTCTTCCCTTAAACGTGGGGTTTTTTTCACCAGTTCTCCTCCTTCCTTGGCTGTGCAGGGCAAGCTCTGTCATGAGCCTCCTACAAGGCTTTGCAATTGGTGTGCAGCAGCAATCATGCAGATATGAGAGCAACCACTTCCTCCCCCCACCACCTCTGTGAATCTGCACCAGCACCTGCAGACAGCTCTGCACACCCTCCTCAACTCAAGCCTGGAGAAATGTTTGCTGTCAGAAACTCAAAAGTCACTCAACACTTCTTCCCTGCTGTACCATGAACACACAGGAGTGACGGCAAAGTGACTTTTCCCCATGGTCTCTGGAGCATCTCATAATGGGAGCAGCAGCATTACTGTGGCTTTGGTAGGCTGTGGTTCCTTCCTGTGATTACTGAAAGCCCCGGGGGTGTTAACACATTGGCCCACTGTGCCAGGGCTCAACCCCGGCATCACCCTGCTCAGGGCTGAGCAGGCATCACCCTGCTCAGGGCTGAGCAGGCACCCTGCACCCTCGGGAGGGCAGAGAAAGTTCAACACCACCTGAGAAAGGGGGATTTGCACCTTGGCAAGCTCCCTTCCTCCAGTAGGGCTGTCCCATCCCACTGTGGCATTGTCCCATGCCACCTGGCTCATCTCACCTAGCAGCACAAAGGCATGTTAGAGAAGGTGTCCTTGGAGAAAATAATCCTCAAGTATATGTTTAGATTGGTCTAAGGACATGGTTTGCCACCTCTTGAACTGGGTGACTCAGCAGATGTCCATTTAACCTGCCCTGTGGACCCAGCCTCCAGTGGCCCTGCAGAGAGCATGATCTATCTGCTCAGGGTTATTTCTTTCACAGAAGCCCACACTCCATGCATTCATTTGCATCTAATTAGCATTTTCTTAGTGGACCTTACTCAAGGGCTACAATGTGGTACCTTTCTTTTACCTCAGACTGTTTTTTGGTAAAAACTGAGTTATCCAAGTGGTAAGCACCTTTTTCCTTAAGCTTAGTACATTTTACAAGATCTTCTCCTTTCACAAGAACTCCGTGTGAGGGTGCACAAGCCCTTGGCCCAGCCAACCATGGGGAATCCACCCATAGATATGCTCCACCTCAAAGAATAGGATAAAGACATTCATATCTACAGAAGAAAACGTGTTCCTGAGCATAAAACCACCTTCCCCCTCATCCTCACTCCAGTCAGTCACTACAAGCATTACAAACATCAATCACATTGTCAATACATATCACACCAGAAAAAGTGTTTGTGGTTTTTAAGTAACAGGTCAGCCATACAAATCAAATATTGGGAACAACTGTCTGCAAAATAAAAAGCGTTCGAGCAGTGGAATTGAGAATGATTTGGGTGCTGGGTGACCCAGCAGCACAAGCCAGTGGGCAAATGCCGACTGGTGTTGGTGGATCTGGCTTCAAATCTGGCTTCTGGGGGTTTGGTGGGTCACCCGTACGTACAGAGCCTGGAAGTGAAGCACAGCTTTGACTGGTGACACGTGGTGAGGCAGTGGGAGCTGGGTGTCAGGAAGCTGTGGGAGCCCTGTCTGCCTTAGGGAGGATGGCAGGACTGGCCTCTACCTGGCCTCCCTCTGGCAGCCAGGGTGGCGTGGCTGTGACCAGACCTTTTGTTCCCTGTTACGAGAAAGAGCTGAAGGCAGAAACTACTTTTTCACCTCCTGGCATTCCGTCTGCTAGCCACAGCCAGGCTATTAATTCATGAACCAAGTGTGGGTGGGGAGACTGTGCATATCCTTATCTACACCTTCTGAGGAGTATCAAAGTCAAGCTAGTGAAATTACACTGTCTCCATTTCTAGAAAATAACTAATTGTACTCTTTATAGGGGCTGGCATTTAAATCAAATTAGAATGATCACTCTATTGTCCCAGAGTACTTGAACACATTAAAAAGCCCCAACCAAAAAAAAAAAAAACAAACAAAAAAAAAAACCCACCCAAAACACACCCAAAAGGAAAAACCCTCCTAACTAA
>VZTE01003527.1:512477-529331 GCA_013397775.1 Eulacestoma nigropectus
AAAAACCAACCAAAAAGAAAACCCAACCAAAAACCAGCCAAACAGAAATGACCTCACTAATGAGACCACTGCAAAGAAGTGCATTTGCTGTGTTTGTTCCTGTGAATTGTGCAAATAATGGTCAAAGCCAAACAAACTCATCAGATGACTATCACACTGGAAAGACGGGAAATTACTGGTGTCCCTCAAATTTCCCCCAGTTCTTGAAAAAAAAAAATCCCCTTTGTTTCTTGCCCTTTTAGAAATAGTCTTCCTTATTCCCGTTTTCTATCAGCCAAGCTTTAACTCATTCTGACACCAACCATTTGCAACCACAGCAGTCGCTTCCCCTCTCTAAGAGCAGGGACGTTCACATGGTTATAGGGAGCCAGTGATTGAAGGCACATTTAGGAAGAGAGCTGAATTCCTGCTTGCCTGAGGGTAGCCAGCAGTAGATGATGTGATACCATGTGTGCTACATGTGATGGTACTACAAAACCAGCAACACTGCTGTAAGAGCTGGGTGAGGAAGGAGACCTGTTCCTGCACTTGAAAATTATTTCGAAGTAGCAGGATTCTAGACTTCTTCAAGCTCAGACTTTGATCGTGGGTGTGAAGAACAAAACACTTCTCTCTGACTGCACGTCTCAAGATTACACATTTTAACAGCACCAAAGTGCCTGGACTGCTGCAGACAATTAATGCTAATGGAGAACCAAACAACAACAGCAACAACAAATTAAAAAATAATGATCACAAGCTTGTTTTCACAACATGGAAATGTCATGAGCAAAATACCAACGGAATAACAAGTGCATGATTTTAACAGCCCCTAAATGTTTCCAGCATGGCTCACAGGCAAAGTCCCTCTTTGGGATTTCTGGCTTCATGATGCTAAACCATACAATTGCCTCAGATCCCTGTCCATGAGATGCAAATCATTCCTCTGTGTCTCATGGCAGAGGTAAAATCTGTGCAAACGCTAGAGTGGTGAGCAGTGGGGATGTTTGGCCCCTGATGGAGGGGAATTATCCCTGCCTCTGCGAGTCACTGCCTTGGAAGTGCTGGGGCTTCCCACTTGTGCAAAGCCTTCCCAATAGGAAGGGGCTTAGAGCCATGGGGCGTTAAAAGCCAGTTTTTTTTCCCTCTGTGCTGAGGTCAGGCAAGGCCCTCTTTTGGCCTGGTTGAGCGATGGCTCATGGCTTTGTGGGGTGGCTGAATGTGATGCTGAGCAGGCTCTATTTTTATGTGTAAAGGAGGGAGGTTGTTATTTCTTGAAAGCTTAAGCTAAGATCTGATTCTGTTTTTTCTAAAAAAGCCTTATTTTGAGGCCAATTTTCTATATCTCCCATGTACATAAAAAACTCCCCTGAAGATGCAAAAGCTTGTGCCATTTTCTTTCTAGTTTTTATGGAGTTCTCAGAAGTCTCTCCACTTGTAGTTATGCTGACAGACCAAACTCTTCACGATCACAAATCATTTAAAGCATGAAGCATCCAATGTAGCTACAGTACGCCCAGACACTCAAGTGTTTTCAATAAGCATTAGCAGATAAAACATTGCAGTCTCCATGAATACATTACAAGTGAGTGAAACCTCAAGAAGCAAAATTTCCTCTATGAAGAAATAATTTGGAAAATATATACCCAAGCGTGTAAGGGAGGACACCAACCTCAACTTCTACTCAGGAGACAAGACTGGGAAAGCAAAGGCATGTAAAAAACATGTTAAAACAAGATTTAGCCAGCAAACCTTGGAAACTACAATTTAAGGTGGAAAAGATCTGTCTGGTCTTACAAGTAAGCCCTAATAGGTGAAATTTGATGACTACAAAATAAATTCTTCCATATAATCCAGACCTTTACAGCATATCCAAAATTCAATCTCATAAAATGTTTAAAGTCAATCTGCTTTAAGCAGTACATTTTCTTATGTAGACATGAAGAGTTGCAACACAGCAAAGAGAAAAGGAGCAGGAGATGTGGAGGGTTTGGTGAAGCCCCTTGCCCACTGCAAGTGGATTTCAGGGGAAGAGATCTGCTAGGGAAGGGAGCTACAGAGAAAGGTAAATCCAGGCCCTACACAGGGCCTGCAGCAAAAACAACAACGAAGAGCCACACAGAGGTTCTGGCCCTATAAATTAAGACCTTCCAGCATTAGGACTGTCTGTCCCAAGCCAGCCCGGGTCCCGTGCAGACACGCAGCACGTACAGGGCTGTGTGACAGCCTTTGGCTGGGTGATTGCCGACTGCTTCCTCCCGGGACTGCACGGTGCTCGTGCTCGGCGCCGCGTGGGCCTCTCTGCGGGTGAATCATTGTTGTGGTGCAAACAGATTTGTCTCTTTGCTCTGCCAACACCGAGTCTAGGCAGCGATAGCCACGAAAGCCAGACTTCACAGACCATCACTGGAAAGGGAGGCCTTTGTTAAGAAAGGTTTTCATTAACAGATGTTTTTATTCTGCAGTGAGCTGGTCCCACCCTCTCCCGGAAGCCACAGGATTCTGCAGGATTAGGGCTTGAGAAGGTGGAAGTACACAGAGGTGCTGAGCGCTTGGGGCTGGCACTTCACCTGTTACAGGCACCCTTTAAGCAAGCAAGAACAAATCACTCTGAAAAAAAATCAGGTGCCGAGCTCTCCAGCTATTCACTGCTCACAGTGACTTCTCTGAGGTTTTCTTTCCCACAATAAAGCACAGAGCACCCCACTCTCTCACATGGGAGTGCTGGGTAGATAAATCAGCAGACAAAGCTGAGGCATTGAGGTGGGTTGAAAACTGCACAGCCAGGCCCAGGGGGTGACGATTGGCACGATGGGTTTTAATTGGAGGCCAGTAACTCATTGTGTGCCCCAGGGGTCAATGCTGGGCCCAGTATTGTTCAACATCCTCATTAATGATGTGGATGATGGGGCAGAGGCCACCCCCAGCACACTTGCTGATGACACCAAACTTGGAGGAGTGGCTGATATGCCACAGAGTCATGCTGCTGTCCAGAGGGACCTTCACAAGCTGGAGAAATGAGCTGGCAGGAATCTCGTCAAGTCCAGCAAGGGGAAGTGCAAAATCCTGCCCCTACAGAAGAACACTCGTAGGCACCAGTACAGGCTAGGGGCCAACCAGCTGGAAACCAGCTCTGCCGAGGAAAGGACCTCCAGATCCTGCTGGACACCAAGATGAACACGAGGCACCAATGTGCACTTGTGGCAAAGAAGGCCAATGGCATCCTGGGGCCCCTTAGACAAAGTGTTGCCGTAGGATTTACCTGTATGTGTTAAACATGGCCAAAACCTGGTCATAACATGGCCTAAACAGTGACTGCAACGAATAAATGGAAAAGACTCACAAGTCACAAAATGTGAAGGTTTCCTGCCAAAAGAAATTTTTGTATAGGATCGTGGAGACCCAGACTGAATTAAGATGTGCATTTTTGGCACTTTCTCTATCACAAACACTCATTTCTATATTTTGTGATCATCTTCTACACCGGTTGTTTTTGCTTGTGTTGTAGCTGTATGTTATAAATTTGTGTGTGCACATACAGCATTTGTGGCTCTGGCATAAGAAAAAAACAGATAAAAATAGGACCTCGGTTCTCCAAACTTGCCGTATGATTGTGTTTTTTTTAAACAAGCATTTAAACATTGTTTTTAACCACAGAAATCAGATACCAAGAAAACTTTCATCTTATTCCTGCAAAATCAAAATGGATCTTCGAAGTCATAGCACAGCGTGGGAGATAGTGCCTTTCATGCTCAATGGAGGAAGTTATTTCAGAATGTGAATTTCATTGGTATTTCTCCTACTAAGGTGCCCTGACCCTCCTGACTGAGAGTTGCCCCTGTTAGCACAGCTATCCCTTCTTGGCAGCCAGGCTTAGCGAAGCCACAGGCACATGGGAACAGTGGTGGTTGTGTGGCCCACACACAGGGCTTCAGACCCACATTTTGGGATTGAAGTCAAGGGAATGTGGAAGGAAGCTCCCAAAGCTGCTGCCATGTTGTGCTCCACTCTTCGGGATGTTGAAATGAGCTGTACCACCCCTCTGACTGTTGTGACCTGGGGCTGTGACATCATTTCCAGAGCTGGTGCTGCATGTGCAGAACAAAGTCAGTCATGTCATGCAGAAGCAGATTGCAGATGCTTTGTTATTCAGTATTTCCCACTTAGATTTAGGGCCAGATTAGGTTTCAAACATATCAAAACTCCAGTAATTGTTTTCTTCAGATTTTTATCGCAAATTGCTAGGAATCTTCAGATTTTTATTCCTCTACAGTTCCTATCATAATAAGTTAAAGCCTCTAAAACATTGTCCTCCCTATGTAGCTGCTGTTATTGAATGGATGGATGAATGTCAAAATCAGGGATTCTCCTAATTTCTGCTCTACAGCCAGATGAGTAATGGTGACCTGGGATGCAGGGGCTGAGCTGTGGAAAATCCCTGCCTGTTGCATCGAAAATGAAAGCACCTGGAGATTTTTGTGTCTACACCCAAAGCTTCCTGAAAATGTTTTGCACTAGAAGAGAGAAAAGGTAACAAAGTCGATGGGGAAAGCAAAAAGGGAGAGGTGATGATGATACAATGGAAAGAGGAGGCGCAAACTTCCTGCTGTCTCTCTGTGAATGGGCTGTTACCTCATTTGTTATGCTGCCTTACCCTCAGAAAGTCCATCTCCAAATCATCTCTCAACTCTGGGAAATCCCACCAGAGATAAACAACTACCTGAGGGTGGCTTTGCACCCAAAGAAGAAGCCCTGGAGGAAGCACAGTGATGGATCTCCCAGCACGTGCAGGCGCAGCAATTTGTGATTTTTCCTCACCGGCTGCAGCCACCGCCACGGCTGGGCTCAGCTGATGGCCTCAAGGGTCTGATCCCAAAGCAGCTGCAGCCTGGCTTTTCTGCTGGACTGGGAAGCAACATCCATGGCAAGGTCTCCAGCAGCGAAGGAAGGCTGCAGGGAGCCTTCTTGAGATGGCAGAGAGTGGTGTGCTCTGAGGATGATGTGAGAAGAACCACAGTGACTCTGAGGTGCACATCTATCCTGAAATACCCAACATCTGGCTCTGGGAAGTAGCGTGCAGTGGCTGCCAGGCAAGGACCTGGCTGGAGTCATGCCATGGTTAAGGACCATGATGCACATTTCAGGAGAGAGATCCTCCATGCTGAGCATGTGCACAGGACTCCCCTAGAAGGTGTCCCCTGTGCCCTGGCTGGGTCCCTGGCAGCAGGGACACCCCGGGACAGCAGGTCCTGCTCACCCTGGGATGGACACCTGGGCTGTGGGACTCTGCTCGCTCCTTGCCAGGCCTAAGGAAGTGTCTTCATGCAAACATGGACACAATGCAAAAAGCCTAGACGAGCTTTGAAGCTGAACCTCACTCCTCAAATCCCACACTACATTCCACTGGGCTCAGTAAAGGGCCATATCTCTTGAATGAGAGGGCTGCAAACTGGGGTGAACAGGGCTTCTCTACCCTGTCTGAAGGGGGATCCCTTTTCAGTTCATTCAGTGTTGCAGAGGCAGGGAGTGGGTCCCCACAGCTGGGAAGGGGATCCCCTCAGTCTCTTGCCCCATCCAAAGCCTTGCAGCGCAGAGCGGTGCAGCCCCGCTGGGCTTGCTGGAGCCGTGCAAACGGGTGGAGCTGGGCTGCACTCCTGTAGCACAGCACCTGCTGCACACAGGGCAGGAGTGTGTTTTGCACAAAAGAAGAACCCACTTCCTTTCTTATGCATTGCAAAAAGAAAAATAAAATCAGGCAGAGAGCATTGCTTTCCCTCTGTCTTATTCCTAAGGCCCTGGGCACAGTTGTCACCCTGGACATGGCTGTCACCCAGAACTCTGGGCTCCTCTACCTGTTTTTGAGGCTGGTGATGCCACTTGGGTCATCTCCCTCCTCTGCACAGGGGCTGAGACTCCTCCGACCCTCCTGTATCCAGGCCCCCCTTTGACACAGCGATAGCACTTCCCACTCCCATGGGCTCCCACGAGAAGTCCTCCATCCCCAGGCAGGTGGCAGGTGCTGGGTCATCAGCACGTGATTCCCCTTCTGGGATCTACAGCTCTCCTCAGTGCCTGTGTGAGCGCAGAGCCCAGAGGACAGGAGGGGTTGTACAAAGCGGGTGTTTGGCTGCTCGGAAAAGTCCCGGGCATAAATTTGCATAAATCACAAACCTCCCCGTCCATCCCGGCCAAGCACTGCTGATTCCGACTGGTCTGAGGCACCTGGGAATGGAAGCCAACGGCATTTTGCTGAGCTTCATCCAAATTTATTTCCTCAATGGTGTTAATCTGTGGAGACAAAACTCTCATGTGAGAGACTGTAATGAGGGTGGACAGGGGCTTTGCACCATCAGTGCCACAGTGAGCCCAAACTGATGTGACCGGTATTTGTTTCAGTTGCAGATGTTTGTCATGCAGTGCTTTAGGGACATGAAAGGATGGTCCTGTATCCACTCGCCGGTGTGGGCTCAGGATTTCTGCAGAGGCAACATTTCTCTAATATTAGATCCGTTGGCTGTTTTCACCATCATGATGAAACAGCTCAAGAACATTCAAGCCCCACACAAGTCTGATTAGCTTAACTCTTGACAGATGTGCAAGTAGAAAATCCCCATTTTACAAGGGAATATTTTTAATAATTTACTCAGCAGTTATTCTGTTGTCAGCAGACCTTTCCCTCCATGTAATGTAAACCCTCGAGCAACAGAAGTATCTCCATTAACAGATGCTTGTTAGCCAATTTTCACTATTACTCTTGCTAGGTACCTTCAACTTCTAGTAAGTTCATGACAATAATGTGTAATTTCTATCCAGATGACTCACGGTACGTGAGTACACAGATTAGTACTGAGTTTAATGTCGCTGTTTTAAAACATTAGAAATATTATGCAATTAAATAATTAGTTGAGCTTTACTGACCCAGAGGGAAATATGAAAGTTTAGCTTAACTGTAATCTTAACCTTGGTATTTCTTGGCTTCAGTTTTTCAGTAGCATCCCAAACGCCCCGTGATGGGAATTTCCTGGTTTATTAGGAATTTTTTTTGAGGGATAAAACCAGACGCCAGCAAGATCATCACCACCACCACAAAAAGCCCCCAAACCCTAGAACCACTAAAAAAATTCCTCTTGGGATTTGAAAATCCCGGTGGTCTCCAGTAAAATAGGCACCATGGGGGAGGTGGCCTGTGGCCATCCTGCTGGTCACAGGGCAGGCTGCGCTTCTGCAAACATTTTGGAAAGTGCTGAGAAGGCAAGTACTCCCTCCATGCTGTAAGACACACACATATAGGGCTGAGGGATAAATCACAGTCCTCCACTGCTCAGCACCCTGTGGGGACAGAGCCTGCCGTGAGAGTTCCAGCTGGGAGAAGGGGCTTTGCCCCACTTTCACCACACAATATATCATCTTAATAACAAAAATATTTTCCACTAAGGGCAAATTGTTTCATTCTACTCAATCGCTGCCCTAAGGATCTGTGTCTCCGTGTGTGTGAAAGGCAAATCTGGGTCTCACCACAGGCACAGCGTGGCTTGCACTGGCCACAGGCACAATGAGATCCTTTGAAGATTTGACGCAACTTTAATGGAAAAGCTGCCGTGGTCCGATCGTGCTGCCGTGGCCGTGTGTGTGTGCCCGGGGTGAGCGCTCTGGACCGCACGTGAACCAGAGCTGAAGTTGTTTTCATCGTTCAGTTGCATTTCGCATCCTTGTAGAGGTTCTCAGAGTAAAACCCGAAGTCGGCTCAGATGTCGGGAGCGATTGCCGCGCAGGTACAGTCATTTATCTTCTCCAGGGCAGCCACTGAGAATATCCCCCGCGGCGGCAGCATGCCTCTCACACAGAGAAAGAAAAGAAAACCCCACCCAGAAAGAGCACACAGTTTTACTAACCCCAAGAAAAAAAAACCCAACCCAACAAACAAAAAAGCCCCAAACCTCACGGTACTTTTATAATGTGAGCAAATCCCGGGAGGCGCTCACACGGCCGGGGAGCCCGAGTGCTGGGCGCGGGCAGGAGGCTTCGCGCCCGCCGCCCCCCAGAAATCGGGCGGGAGGAGGAAGAAAAGGAGGAGGAGGAGAAGGTGGCGGCACCTCTGCTCTCAGGTTGGAGCCCCCGACTTCTCTTTCGTGCGTGTGGGTTTGAGCATCTCAGCCCCTCGGGGTCCGCGCCGCCGGGGGCGAGAGGCAGCGCTGCGCCCTTCCCATCCCGTCCCATCCCGTCCCGTCCCGTCCCGTCCTGTCCCGTCGCGCCCCTCCCGGTGCGGCGGTGCTGGGAGCGGAGCCGGGCGGCGGGAGGCGGCAGCGTGCGGTGGGCGGCGGGCGGGGGGCGCGTCCCAGGCGCTGCTGCGCCCGCGGCGGAGGGGACACCGCTGTCCCCGGGCGGGAGCGCGGACCCCGTGCCCAAAGCGGGGCCAGCGGCGGGAGGGCGTGCGGGAAGCGGGGGTTCGGTGCCGGGGTGTTCCCAGCTCCCGGATCGGACAAGCATGGGGCACGGGATTTTGGGGGAAGGTTGGGTTTTTTTGGGGGGAAGACTAGGTTTTTTTCCTCTCTTTGAATTTGTTCAGTTTTGTTCCTGCTTTGTTCCCGCCCGAGGGTTGCGAAAATGCTCCTCAGCACTTCTGCCCGCCGGTCCCCCAGACCTCCTGGTTCCCGGCCCCTCCAGTTTTAAAGCATTTTCTCCGTGAAGCCCCCCATTCTCCTCACAGTAATGAGTAAATTATATCATTGCCACCAGATGGGTTTGGGACCTTCCTTGTGTGACAGGCAATTCCCCCTCCCAGCACCCCCAGTCTTTTCTCATATTGATTGGACTTGGGAAAAAACAAAATTAAGAGGAGCTCGTGATAAGAAAAGGAGAATGAGTCACAGCCACTGCTGAGATGCTCTCACCAAAATCACAAAAGAAGCATTTTTCCAAATGACTCGAGCTGTGTGCTGCTGGTGGGGTGGCTGGAGCAGGGGACAGGGCTTTTGCTTTGTGACGAGGGCCAGTTCTAAGGGTGCCACTCCCGTTATCAATAAGCTGCAAGTTTCATGTCTGTTATTATCCCAAGGTGCAGAGCAAGAGCTTGTGAGGCACCGTGGAAATGGCTCTTGTGGAGGATGTGTTCCTGCCCACCAACCTCACCTCCAGCAACCAGAGCAGCTGCAACGTGCACAACCACCACTTCTCAACCAAAGTCACCTTCTCCCTTTTCTACACCATCCTGCTGGTGTTCGGTGCCTGTGGGAATGTCCTGGCCCTCTGTATCACCTTCCAGCGCAGGAAGAAGAAACTCAACTCCACCAACCTCTACCTGGTGAACCTGGCCCTCTCCGATGCCCTCTTCACCCTGGCACTGCCGGGCAGGATCGCCTACTACATCCTGGAGTCTGACTGGCCCTTTGGGGACTGGTTCTGCCGGATCACAGCTTTCATTTTCTATATGAACACCTATGTGAGCATCTACTTCATGACCTGTGTGAGCGTGGACCGCTACGTTGCCGTGGTGCGCACCAGGCACCCCAGCAGGATTCGGAAGATGAGCCGTGCCAGGGGCATCTGTGTCCTCATCTGGTCCTTGGTGTTCCTGCAGACGGCTCCACTGCTCCTGCGGCCCATGACGCGAAGGATGGGAGACAAGCTGACATGCATGGAGTACTTCAACTTTGAGGAGATTCCCAATCTGCCCTACCTGCTCCTGGTGGCCTGCATGCTTGGCTTCTTCCTGCCTGTGGGCATCATCTTGGTGTGCTACGTGAGGATCAACCTCAAGCTCTGCCAGACAGCCAAGGAGAACCCGCTGACGGTGAAGAACGGGCACCACCACCGGGCCTTCACTGTCATCCTGGTGGTGCTGCTGGCTGTCCTGCTCTGCTTCAGTCCCTACCACCTCAACATTGTCCAGTTCATGGTCAGGAAGATCCTCTACCAGCCATCCTGCCATGAGCAGCAAGCCTTCAAGATGTCCCTGCAAGTCACTGTGGCGTTCATGAACTTCAACTGCTGCATCGACCCCATCATCTACTTCTTCGCCTTCCGGGGCTACAAGCGGAGGCTGCTCCGCATCTTCAGGAACAGCGGCTCACTGGCCACCTCCTCCACTGCCAAGACTCCCTCGGAGAGCAACAGCAACAGCCAGCCTCCCGGCTCTGTCTCTGTCTAGCAGCACAGCCCCCTCCTTTTTGCCTTGGCATGAGACTTATGGACCATCCCTGGTGGCAGGAGGCGCAGTTGAGCTGCAGGACCAGCACCTTCAACAGGCTCCATCGTTCCCCTGCCTGGAGCCAGGGACTCTCATGAGCCAACCTGGCAGGGACACAGCCCTGCCTGGCTCTGCATGCCTGGTGCTGTGCTCAGCGCTGCTGCACCTGGCAGCCTGGAGCAGAGAGGCGCCTTTTCATCCCAACCCCGGAGAAGGCAGCTTGTGCAGCTGCTCTGGCTGGCAAACCCAGCTGGAGGTTTCCCAGCACTGCACTGCACCCCTCTTCCATGCCTGTCCGCATCCTCTGTGGGGCTGGGGCATGTTGGTAACCACCATGGATATCCCTCTGCCCCATTCCCCTGCACTGCCCCTGGAGCACTACAGCAGCATCCCTGTAGGTCTCAGGGCAGACAGCATGGAGCAGACGGACTCAGGACATTTCAGGAGAAGGCTGGGCTGTTATTTGCATGCAGAAGATGGTCTACAGCCCCTTCTCCACACCGACAAACAGCAGCTCCACTCTCTCCCCACCCAGCATCCCTCTCCTGCACCTGGGCTCTGCATGGGGCAAGCAGTAAGTGTGGGGCATGTGGGAGATGCTGGAAAAGCCCTCCCCCAAGGAAGAGGGGCAAGGATGTGAATTTGTAGAGCTCCTGGATGTGCTGCTGCCTGCACCCTTTGAGTGACTGCTTCTTCCCCAGGGTGCCCTTCCTCACAGCTGATGGCACTGCAGTCACCCTGGAACCCTCTGCTAGGAAGGGGATGGTGGGATGGCCTGGATCTCAGCCCAGCTCTAAGACTGCAAACCTGCCCTGGATGTACTCACGGGGGAAACCTTCCCATTAGTCCTTAATTTGAAGGGAGTAGAGAAATAGGGTCAAGAACTGAGGGCAGCCTTATGTGACCTTGACTGACCTTGAAGCTGGTGCCCTGAGGAGTTGGAAAGCCTTGCTAAGGAAGTTGTGACCATTGCCAGAGCGAGAGGGGGAGCCCTGGGACATCAGGTTCCTGTTGAGGTTTGTGCCTCTCAGACAAGGAGAAAGTTGGCAGGAGCCTCCTCAGCTGTCTTCTGAAGTCACTAGACTATGATAAAAAACCCACACATACGATTTCATAGTTCCTGGCATGTCCAGCCTTTTGTTTGAAGTTGGAAGGGACAGACTTGCACACAGACATGAAAAGGAAAAAAAGCTGCTTATTTTGCTGAAAAGTATACCTGAAAAAGCTTTATGACCAGACGCTTTTGATAAATACAATTCATTTTTTAAGGTAATAACCTTTTTTATGCCTAGAAAGTTAATAATAGTCACGTGCAGCCCTTTATTGTTTTAAATGCACATGAATGAGCTTTTGGACAGTGATGGTTTTACATATGGCATGGGTATGGGTATGGGTCACTGTAGCATCCTGAAGGCTGACTAAGAGGGATGCCTAAAATAACTCAGGTGGGAAACAGACTCCAGTAGGTCCTTTCTGGAGGCTATCTGAGCCCGCCTCAAAGCAGGTCTAACCTCAATGCTGACCTGCAGAGAGCCTTTGTCCTGGAAGGCATATTGCAATGGACAAGAAAGAGCTTGCATGCAATAATATAAGGATATCAGTGGTCTGAACACCCTTGAAGGAGTCTGGCTAGGCTGGTAGTTGCTGTACAGTTACATTGTCCTTTTAACGTGTCTGGGAGGTGATGGGTGGAAGGAAATCTCTGCATCACCTCATCCAACAGCCTACCCAAAGCAGGACTGTGGTTGGCACAATGTCAGGCTGGACATGGCTTCATCCAGACAAGGCTTGGAAACTCCAGGCAAGGAGAGTCCCCTTGCTGAGGTGACAGTTCCCATGCTGCATTGCCCTCTGGATAAAAACATTTTTCCTGCTGTGTCTAAACATCCCCATCCACAGCTAGTGGCTGTTGCCCCTAACATAGCCCTACTCGTGCTATGAAGAGCTTGGCTCTGCTATCTTTGTAACTCAATTCCACAGGACTGTGTAGGGGGCTGCCAGGAGAAGTGGTTTGTAGCTATCGGTCTCCATGTGAACACCAGAGCAGGGGTCTGCAGCAGTGGCCAACCCTTCTTCTCAAGACCAAGGCATTGAGATGTTCTGCCAGGCTGCAGCCTGTAGCTGAGAAAAAGCCAATCTATGACCAAGCCTTCTCAGGAAAAGGTGGAATATAAACATAACCTCAATTGCTCCTCATTGGACACTGCTTTTCTCGGAAGTACTTTGTTAAGAAAGGTACCTCCACCTCTTGCCACCAGTAGGAGCCTTTGGAGTAGGAAATAGCTGAAGAGTTGGGGGTAGTGCTGCAAAATGCAGGAGGGATCCGGCCTTCCTCCTCTAGATGGACACCAGCCTGGGCTCCTTTACTCTTGAAAATACCAATCCAGAGACAGCAGGTAATTAGCTAGAGCTGAGGGAACATCCATGGGATGGAGAAGGAAGGGACTTGGGCAGAATTGGTCAAGAGGAGTCTGGGCAAAGGAGAACTCTAAAGAACTCTGTATTGCCCAGACTAGTTTGCCCACCTGTGGGTGCTCCCTGTCTGCTTGAAATGGAGCATTTCACTAAAAATGAAGAGAAACCATACAGAGCATTTTGTCTAGAGGCACAATAACATTTTCCTACATTTCGCCGTTCACCCGCTCGGTCCAAGCTCCTTGCATGATGCTCGCTGTACCCCGCTGGCCCAGCAGCTACCACCTGCTGCCATGCTTTGACCCACCAGGGATCTCTTGGAATCATAGAAACACAGAATCACAGAATCATTTAGGTTGGAAAAGACCTCTGAGATCATCAAGACCAACCATTAACCCAGCACTGCCACAGCCATTGCTAAACCATGTCCCCAAGTGCAGCACCTGTGTGTGTCTTTTAAATACCTCTCCACCGGCTCTGTTCGGCTGCTCCTCCTGCCTTGCCCCCTGCTTCCCTGGGGTGCAGACCCCCGAAGCCCCCGGCTGGGGATACCCGTGGCGGAGGGAGCCCCCAGGGCGCAGTGCCCGCCCCGACGGTGCCTTCGGGCGAGAGGGACAGTGCCGGTTCCCGCCGAAAGAGGGAGTCTGAACCTTTACTCGGGTGTTAAAAATAGGCCCACGAATCTAAGAAGGCGATGACAGACGCAGCTGGTGCTTCCCCCTCGCGTCTGCTGCCATGTAGGAATGTGGCGCCTTTCGTAAGCCGGGTGGTTGTGGCGTGTATGGGGAGCACATGACAGCACACTGGGATAGAGGGCATTCCGTGCAGAGAGTTACTACTGCACAGTACGCAGGTAATTCTTGCTTTTCTGCAGCCTATTGCTGCTGTACTGTCTTCTAAGAAGAGAAAATGGCACTTTTATCTAAGGGCAGAGAGTACACTTTGTGGACACACAATAGGTAATACATGCACAGATATAGGATATAGTATATATACTGGCTGCATCAGAAGAATATCCTGGGCTGCATCAAAAGCAGCATGACCAGCAGGTCAAGGGAGATGATTTTGTCCCTATATTTAACTTTGGTGAGATCCCACCCGGAATACTGCATCTGGGGTCCCCAGCACAGGAACAACATGGACTTGTTGGAGCAAGTCCAGAAGAGGGCCACCAAGATAATCCAGGTTCTGGAGCACCTCTCCTTTGAAGACAGGGTGAGAGACTTGCGGTTGTTCAGCCTGGAGAAGGATCCAGGGAGACCTCAGAGCATTGAAAAGCTAAGTACCTAAAGCCTACAAGGCAGCTGGAAAGGGACTTTTGACAAGGGCCTGTAATGATAGGACAAGGGGGAATGGCTTCAAACTGAAAGAGGGCAGATTTAGATGAGGTAGTAAGACAAAGTTCTTTACTTTGAGGGTGGTGAGACACTGGAACAGGTGGTCCAGAGAAGCTGTGGATGACCCATCCCTGGAAGTGTTCAAGGGTTGGGTTGGATGGAGATTTGAGCAACCTCGTCTACTGGAAGGTGTCCCTGCCCATGGCAGGGGGGCTGGACAAAACAGCTTTTTTTCCCTTAGCCGTGGCTCCCAACTTGCACACCTCTTCAGTCTGTGCTTTGAACTGTCCTGAACTGAAACTATTGCATGTCACACATAATATTTGTAAGCCATCTTTGTAAGCCAATAAAATACTGTAATGTAAAAACACACATATCTACTAAAAATAAAAGCTTTTCATGGCCAAGTAACAAGCCTTGGTGTGATCGATCAGGCCAAGCAATGTGGGCAACTGTTTTCTCCTCAGAGTGCATGTGTGCCTCTGCTACCCACAAGCAAATAACCAGAAGCAGCAAGGGGCGAGCACAAGCTCTGAATCCACTTCCCATACACAGGGGTGTGCTCTCATGGAACCGGGAGTTATGAATCACCTTCAGTGGGAAAAGCAGCAGGACCTGGGAGGAGCTGTGTCCTTTCTGGAGGAGGTCTCTCCACAGCTGGGATGGGATGCCAGGAAAAGTCAGGTTGGAAGGACTGTGCTTTGAAAGCCAGAAGCATTTGCATTCTCACATGTGAGTGGCTCCAGGGTTTGCTGCACTGCCCAGCTGCTGGGATTACACTGCTTTCTCGCTTGCCAAATGTACCACCTCCTGCAAAACTGACCAAAAAATATATGAGGATTCCCTTATCAGACACCTCCGGGAAAAAAAAAAAAAAAAGTGGATTTTCAGTACAAGATTAGCTACAACCTTGCCTATTTTAATTTTCCACATGAAATCCTGTGAATTCTTTTAAAACTGAACTAAGTGCAATGCGACACTCTGTCCCCTTTCTCTCAGCAGGTCTTCTCTTTCTGTTCTCAGTTCTACTTTGCTCCTCTTTCCTAACCTCTCTGGGTTTGCTGAGTTCCACCTGCCTCATCTCTCTGAAGTCCTTCCCTTTGCTAATCTTATGTGACACTTACGGTCCCTACCTATCCTCAGCCAAAAGGCCAGATCCTGCTTTCAGTTCAGCCATGATCCTGGAATTTTCCACCCATTTTTAAAATATGCATATTCCTGCTTTCTCCGTTGCAACTGTTAAAGGTTTAGAAACAGTCCCCTACAAACATGTGTGAGTCAAACTAACTTCTCCTTCCTCTTAAAACTCTCCTCTGGAAAACAAATGATGACAGCTGAACTACCAATGTGTTGAGATTCTTAACAGTCACACCCATTTGTCTGGTCATACCATTCCTCTGCTCCCACCACTGGTGTGTCACCTCATATTTGCACCAAACACTGTTGGAAGCACACACCCTCTTTGAGTTTCAGAGTGGACTTCCTGTGGTCAAAGAATCCTTTTATATGTGGAAACAGGAGAAATGTAATCCTACTGAAAATTAAACCAGTATTTTTAAAGTAAATGCACACACATTTTACATATATATATATAAATAAATATGCATGCATGTGTGCATATATATAAACACATACAGTGTTCATGTGTTCACGTGACTCTCCTAGCAAAATAGTACTTATGCTCATTTATATAAAATAGTGATTACTGTGGCCACCCATTTAAAGAAAGCTAATCTCATGTAGGTTTTTCTTGCGGAAGAACGTACAAGAAATTAGTTGCACTTTTGTATCAAATCCCTCTATTAGTTCAAATGAATGCTGTGCATTTATTCATCTTCAAACAGATGCAGTTCCCCCCATAGCATGGCAGTTGTAGTTCGGAGTGTTTCCAAAGCTGAGTGCCTTTGCAACTGCACAGATGCTCCAAATACACACGTTTGAGAGAGGGAGGGTCTTTGAATACAGACTTTTAATTTTCTTTAACAAACTCTTAGCTCCACTTAAATTCAGTGAACCAATACATAAATATTCTCACTCACTCTCTGTATATATACACATGCATACACACATATATGCATATATATAATCATATATATACATACACATACAAAGAGGAGAGCCAGAAACGTTGCCCTTTGCCCAGTACCTTGCAGTAAGTTTTTCTGGCTCGTTCTTCTGTTCAAGACAAAAATAACAAGACTTTTTCTCCACCACATGTTCCAAAAGGCACTGGTAAGTGCTAGACAGCATAGGCTGGTGCATGAACCAGCTGCAACAGTCCCTGGGCTCGCTCAGTAATAGGCAGCCTTTAACGCTTGTTTTGAGGGAAGAAAATGGTTTTGGTAGGTCTTCAGACCAATCAATCTCCATCTTGGCAAAAAGCTAAGGCTTGAGAACCTGAGCCTGGTGGCTTATCAGGTAGATTTCCACAGACACCAACCTCACTGTGGGTGTATGTCAAAGTGTCACATAACTGTCCAGGAAAGTCCCCAGTAAGTTACTCCAGTGCTGTCTCACAAGATGACATTCCCAGTCTAGCAGGGAAATTTCAACAGCAGCAGCTACTTTTATTTCAAAGTATCAAATCCTGGCTTTACTAGAACTAGAGTGAATTTTCTCAGGATTTAAAATCCAATACGTAGAAAAGTATTCTGCCTTCTTTGTGATGCCCAAAAAATATGGCTTGTGTCACACACAGATTAGAAACTGCGATGAGACATTCAAAACTGTATCAGACAAACCCTGCGTAGGCTGTGAAGAACACGCTCCTCACATTCCCAGAAACAGTTCATGAAAATTTCACCATCAAGTGGAAACTGATTTTTTTTCCAGCTCTAACATGTGAATCTTTCTTCTATGGTTCTTGCATGAAACACGAACTGTTTCCAGCAGCATCTGAGACCCCTTCTTTTACCTTTTTTTTTTTTTTTTTTTTTA
>VZTE01003527.1:535585-585605 GCA_013397775.1 Eulacestoma nigropectus
AAAAAGCAGCATTCCTGCCCTTTCCTTTGTTTCCTTCCTTGCTCTCCAGAGGAGACCCAGCCAGCCCAGACACCACAGGGGGCAGTACAATTGCACATTTAAAAAAGCATTTGAAGAGTCATGAGATTTGAAACACCAGCTTGAGAAATGTTCTAGTCCCTTCTATACTAGAGTACATTTTTCCCTGAGAAGATGTGAAATAGCCAGAAGCCATCACCCATTTTCAAGATATACATTCCACTGTTAATGAATTTGAATTAAAAAAACTATGTGTCTACATTTCCCATACTGTATAAAACATCTGCTTAACATTCATGAGGTTTTGATCAAAGGATTCTGTGTAAGTCTTGTGTTAGTCAAACAGCATAGTGTAGTAAAAAGGAGAACTGGTTTGGAGTGTAAGCCTAAGGAGAAAGAAGGATCTCACATCTTCTACTGACACCACTGCACTACTCATGGTCTTGGGAAATCGCATCATGTACTTCCCCACCTATAATTTCCTGTAACTAAGAATTACGTTGAGTTTTAATCCATTAACTTTGAATTTCTCACAGTCTACTAAGCTCTAGAGTTCAGCAAGAACACTGCACTCATGCTGCTTTACCTGTTTTTATTATTTAGAGATGACTTGAGGAGGAGAAAGTAATGCTGCTGCCAAGTCATTCACATTGAATTGGTAAAAATACTAACAGGACTATGACATATTCCTTTGAAGCACCCTAAGTCATACAGAATAATGTATATCAAATATAAAATCTACAATAAACATTAATTTGCCTCTATTCCAGTGTGTCTGAAGACTGAAGTAAATGTACCTTTCCAGCAGTGCCCTGAGTTTCAATACTGAGCTGCCTATTCTAGTTTGGTTTTGCACCCTCCCTGCCCTGTGCTCTGTCACCTAACACTACAGACAGACTTGTCTACTTCCTTGCCTTAAACTTACAATACAGTTTGCATTAACATACAACAAATTCATTATTTTCAATAAGAACTGCAGTCTCCTTACAAATATAACTATTTAGTTTTGAAGGTTTACAGCAGATACCTTGATAAACTACAGATGCTAACTGAAGCATTCAGAAGAGTTCCACGTGAAGACCACTAACCCCTCACCAGAAAAAACTAGACAAATTAGATCAAAATAGAGTATTTCAATTACCTTTGGAAACTGTGGTAAACATAATCTATCAGTTCTTAACTACATTAATGAGGAGAAAATATCCAATATTTAATGATATGTGAACACTGATAGTTAGGATTAATCCCAACATTATGGTCCACTTCTCATCTTCTCATATTACTTTAAACTGCATCAAAACCAAATGTGCATTAGGATTCTTAACTTTGAGAAAATTGTTTCCTTTCACAGTCTTGCCTCTAATTAGATGACACACATCCACAAGGTCAGGCTCAAAAGATCAGGGATTCAAGGAACTGCAGCAGGAACTATGGGACTGGTAATTTGGCCAATCTCATAAAGGTAAGGAAAAACGGGGAAGTGCAGCTAATATCTTAAATCCACAGAAGATGGAGATCAAGGCTATGGATTTACAGTATGGATGGTGACTGTGCAAAGACCTTCAGACACTTAACTATCACAACAGAAATACATGAAGATCTGTTTTTAATTAAGCCAAATCAAGCACCAAATAATGTCTTAACAGTAAGTATATTTCACAAATTCCAGTTATAAAAATGCACAGAAGGAAATTTCCAGACCAATATTCCTTCTTGCCTCACAGAAATCAGTTTGCAGACCTCCCCTTCATAATTTTATGATCATTTCTGTACTGCAGTGGTTTTACACTGTGCTACGACACTTGCTTGTGAGAAGCCAGGAAGATTTCACAAGAAGATACCCAATCTGATTAATTTATGTAAGTGATGCTTCTAAACCATCTGAGAGTCCCTCCTGGGGAATCAGAAAACCATATTTAAGCATTTCACATTATACTTGACCCTCAGCACCAGCACCCAACAGCACAGAGGAGTTCACACCAATCTCATTCTCCACAGGAGCCTTGCCTCAGATAACAGAGCTCTCTGGAGTGGTCCAAAACAATAAGCAGTGGGGATGCTCAAGGGTCCACTATGTAAGCTCCTTTCCTGAGCAGCACTTTCAGTGACAAGTGTATGTCAGTCTAATCCATTTAGTGAAATCCAGGCAGTTCTTCTGTGATTCTGGTTTGCAGTTTGTTAAAAAAAGAATTAAGTTTAACACTACATGGTTTGGGGGCTAGGACTTAACACGACCTGGGACGAGGTAAGGAGGATGCATTAAACCTCTTACATCCAGAGCCAGATTTCACAACTGACGGACTTGGGATATCTTGCACTGAGATTATCTCAAGCAACAATTTTTTGGTCCTGATCTTTGGTGTCGGGGAGCAGCCAGTGCAGGTGTACTGCCAGAGAATGAGCAGCAGTGAAAAATTCTAGACTATGATTCACAAAAATACTGTGCACAATTTGGTGCCTGGGCCCTTACCTCTGTTCACAACTTTGTCTTCAAAATGTCATCAGGAAAAAGACTTGACAAAAGCACTGCTTCATTAATTATTTGACTAGAAGAGTGACAAGAGAAACCTAAGAAAGGCCTATAAGCCTTTCTTCCTCCTTTAATCCTATCCTGTAATTTTTTAACTATAGAAAAATTCTGAAGTTTCTTTTGGTTTAGCAGCACAGACTGGGTGAATCAGTTGATTTTAAGTTCTTTGTTACTGCCTGATAGGAGACAAACATACCAAGGAAATAACTTTACTGGTGTCTAATAAATCACTATTGGAAGGGGATTAGGAGAACACTGGTGATGTTGGAACTTCCATTACAGGAAGACAACAAACTCGTCACAAGTTTAGGTGACCAAAGAATGGGATTTAAGAATGGACTGGACTAAAGGAATGGAAAAACAGCAGCTCTTCATTACAGAAAAGGTTTTAAGGAAATGCCATATTGATGATTTACTCTTGGATAGCTGCCAAGGCTTTACGTACAGAAGCTGTGCCTTTCTAGGTCACATCCTTGATTTTTTTTTTTTAATTTGGGTTGTTGGTTTTTTTCTTTTAATGGTGCCTGGGACAATTCTGTTTACAAGAAAGAAGTATCCTCCTTTCCCACAGAATGAGGAAGAAATATCTAGAGCTAGCAAATGTCTTTGATTGTACAGCCTGCTAAAACCCTAGTTAGGCCATTTCTTCTCAGATAATCTCCTTCCTCTCCATTTTGAAAAACAGCTCAACCTGTTTCCCATGTACACACACACCTGCCGTGTCATATTCTGTAAAAGCACTTCTTATCCAAAGTTTGACAAATAAAAGTGTTGTACTATGGACAATTAACAAATATCCAGTTATGTAGCCTTCAGATATGCACATATTTTAATTAGAATAATTTCAAAAGAAATTAAAGAAAAGGCTTTATAAAAATCCTCTTGAAAGTGATGCATGTGGTTAAGATATTTTGAAAATTTTATCTCCTGTAGATGGTTAATGCCAACTTGTCATCTGTTTGCACAAACAGGAAGCACCTCCTGATATCTGGCCTGTTCACCTTTTTTTGACATAACAACCGCAGCGAAAGAAAAGAAAAAGGAAATTGCTTTGCATTTCACCTTTTAAAGTAACATTTGTAAAATATTCCACTCTGTATAGAAGCCTTTACTTGATAAAGACATGAATATTGTTTTACTTTTTTTCATATAAAGCTTCATTTAAAAATATACTGGAAACAAGAAACATTGTCTTGCTTTTCTGGCACAGATTTTTCAACAATGTATTGACTCCAAAGTTCATACATTGATGATAACAACAACAACAAAAAAGCATAGCCTTGGATGACATGATATCTGCTGCCCTAAACATTGCATAAGAGATAAAAATGGTGAAATTTCCAGTATACTTACTCAAAGTCTAGCCTGCCTCTTTTCATGAGGATAAAACTCTTCTGTTTTTTTGGTTGTTTGGGGAGACTTTTTTTGTGTGTTTTGTTTTTCTCTTACTTTAATAACTTCCCTCTTTTGAAAGGGGGTAGAAACATAACAGTGTTAGTGTTTTAAGCAATGTTCTTAACGACGGAATGAATTTTTCACCAAGTAAAGCACTCCAGCAACTTCTAATAATATTCTAATTTCTCTGGAAATTTATCCTGCAGACAAGTCTATTCAGCCAAAAGGCTCTGTCTCCAGCTCTTATTTTCTGCATCCTGAACTTTGATGCCTGCATTGTCCCTGAGGAACTCATGTGTCACAGAAGTTCAGAAATCCACATGTGGTCTTTTCTGAAGCCTGATCAGCTATTTCCTTTGAAATCTAGAAGGAACACCTTAATCTGGCTTCTGAAGCTGCCTGAGAGACAATGGAAGGGATTTCAGCACTGGCATGACACTGGGGGTGTCCAGTGTTCCAAATGCTGAAGGCAGGTCCACCAGCATGAACATGGAGTCTGTACTGGAGGAAATAACTTTAGCTCTGTTTTAGACATTTTGCACAAAACAGTCAGTTCTAATCCTTACCACATGGCTCTTTGGATGTGGACTGGTGACACTGAACTGGTATTAAAGCATGATGATTAGACACATAATTCTTCACTCACTTTCTGTGCAAAAACCTTTTCAAAGAGTAATAAAGAATAAAGAGAGAATGGAAGCAAAGTGAAACATCAGAATTCTAAAGTTGTTTTGATTTGACAAGCTGAGATAAACTCTGGGCACAAGGAAACTCAAACCCAAATTCTTCAAAATACGAGTATATAAAAGGCTAGTCTGTGATGACCTAGGGAAAGAAACAGATCAGCGTCCCATTCTGGGATGCAAAGGTTCAAGTTCTGTCTTAGGCTGCATACAGGAGTAGCTTCCATTTGTTGACATCTCAAAGTCAATATACAAGGTGTCATATGCATCACTTTGCACCTATAGTGCCTCTTAAGGTATCTGTCCTGATTTCAGCTGGGATAGAGTTCATTTCTTCTCAGTAGCTGGTAGTACTGTGTTTTGGATTCAGTATAATGTTGGTAACACACTGATATTCTGGAGTTTGCTAAGCTGTATCTAAGTCAAGGACTATTTTGTGTGCGTCTCATGCTCTGCCAGTGAGGAGGTACACAAAAAAAAGCCAGAAGGTTGCATAGCTGGGACAGGTGACCTGAAATGAACAAAAGGACATTCCACACCATAGAACACCATGCCCAGTATATAAACTGTGGGAGTTAACCAAAAGGAGGGCCAGTTCAGGTTAGGGAATGGGGTCTGGCCTCTGTCAGCTGGTAGTGAGCAATTGTATTGTGCATCACTTGTTTGGTTTTAATTTATTACTATTATTACTACTACTACTACATTTTACTTTTTTTCAATTATTACACTGTTCTTATCTCAAGCTAGTTTTGATTCTCCTTGCCACTCCACCAGAGTGGCAGGGGGAGGTGAGAATGGCTGTGTGGTGCTTAGTTGCTGGCTGGGCTTAAGCCACCACAGCAGCACATTAAGGAACAAGGGGTGGAACCAGCCTGCAGTTGTTATGTGCGAGTATCAGAGTTCAAACCAGAAAACCTGAATATTAAGTAGGACCATGTACTATCTGAACCACAGGCTTCTTTTTTACTACATACTATGGAAAATGGCACTCTAGAAGAAGAAATGGCCTGTCAAGACTCTCTGAGTGCACATTGCAAGGACAGCAGAAGCAGCCCTGATATCCAATAACCAACTGCCCCCAAAATAGATGCCTTATTTGCCCCATGTTCATTAGAAATGAAGGGACAGGTACACCTAAAAAAACCCTGCCTTTTGTAAACAGGACTTGATCCAACAACAGTGAATTAAATACTCTGAAAATGCCTGGGGAGGTTTGTATACTATGAGCTTTTTTATAAGAAATTGCCTCAAGTTAAATTGCCAGAGGAAGGGAATATAGACCAATCATATAGGAGAATAAACATACTCTATTTCTCAAACAATTTATTTGCTTTGAAATAAAGCAGTGTTTTGCTTTAGAAAGTTGTCCAACCACTGCTTCTCCAGGGAAGCTGATTACAAATATTAATCCAAATTCAAAGGCTATAGCTCAAAAGTCGAGTCAGAAAGAGAGAGAATTTCATAATTCCAGTCCAAGAGAAAAAAAAATTGTTCAATATATGAGCAGGGTGCTACCAATGAGTAGGCGATAAAGTCAATCTTGTGATTGTGACAGCTGGCTGTTAATGAGACACACTCAGCTTATTCTAGTTGTACAAGTGTCTGTTGGCTCTAGTGTCTGTCAGCTCATGGAATTGCCAGCTTCCATAAAAAAGACAGAAACCTGAAGTTTCTGTGGTAGTCTGTAGAGGAAATAGTCATAAATTGTTCATTACCTGGATCAGGACTCTGGAAACTCAACATTTTTAATTTCACACCTAGAATCCACGAAAAAAGTTATACAGCAAAATAATCCAGAATGTCTAAATAGCAGTGGGTTATCAGTTGCTGCAAATACATTATTGACATGGAACAGTTAAAAACCAGAGTTCAGGCATGCCAACATCAATAGCATATGCAGTGTTTACACCCAATAAACTCTTGAAATAAATCCAAGTTTATTTTCAACACAAAGAAAACAGTATTAAACAATTACAGAGAATAATCAAGGCTTGAAAATGCCAGAAGAGTGCAAAAACCGCAAAGGATGAGTTCAAGACACACAGGTCTGAAGGAAAAGATACTGTTTTCTCTACAAAAATGGAAGCTGTCTGTTATTTCAAAATGTGTCAACACGTGTACATTGGCATGCAGAGGAAGGGAAGACTGATGGAATACTGAGTCTAAATTTAGCTACAGTGATTATTGCTGCAGCATACAAACTTCAATCATGGGCTGAAATGAATCTGTAAATCACTCACTGGTTAACATAACTCTTTAAAAATATGATGTCAAATCCTGTGCACACACACCCCATGAGTCTGGGCACAAAAGCTTTTTTATCCTATTGGTACCCTATGTATCATTGTCTTTGGAGTTTATGGAAGTGTTGCTAAAGGCAGTTTTTATTCAAATGTGTCGCAAAACCCCAAAGAAGCCTTAGATAACACAGACTGACTGGAATGGAAACCTAATTAGAGAAAAAGGCTTTGTGTGACACTTGGTTGAAAGTCTCACTCATTTATTCAGGTAAGCCAGTCTGGTAGTTTCCTTCCTGCAATGCTACATACATTTGTGGAACAAAATGGAATAGCTGCTTCCATCTAAAGTCCTGGCTGTGAGAGCAAGGGTTTTGGTGGACTTGGCAATGTATAAAGCTTGCAGAAGGTCTTCATGGTTCAAAATATCTGTTGATACTCAAACTCGTGAAGTTATTCAAGAAGACTTCACTGAATTGCCACCTCAGTGCCAGTAGGAGAGCTAAAGAATATGCCTAGGTCTGGTTCTCCACTTTGAGAAAGCAAAATTGAACTGGGAGCATAGTCACTGGGGGATTTTTTTTCTACCATCATGAATGAGGATAACATTCCTGAGGAAGAATTCTTGAGCCAGGAAAATCTTTGCTCCATTAATCTATTCTTTTTTCCAAGGTCAGGAGTTTATTGCTTAGATATAACCAGAAGGCAAATCACCAATCTAGTCTCAGAGTCCTTAGCTGACAAAATATGAAACTTGCAAATAGCTCAGGATATGAGGCTCCCCACAACAATAAACACACTCAGTGTGCCTATCCACAGAACATCTCTCCAGTGTCCCAGGAGAAAGACATCTAATGAATGAACAATTAGAGGAAGTCCCTTTGTTATAGGAGAAGTCTGGTCTTTGCAAGCAGCAGAATCTCATATATGATGAAGATGAGATATACATATGAGATACCATGTGGTATGAATCTAAGGAGAGTCTGGCCTCAGTGAAAATTAATGGCAGCTGGAAGAGAAGAACAAAAAGACAGGAGGGAAAAGACAACATAAGCTTAAAGTGGCCAATAGGGTAGAAGGAGAGCTAGTGAAATGAAGATTTTCATATATGGCTGTAGGGTTGCTGCAGTCTGGAGCAACCGGCTGAAGCTCTTCCCTGATCCAAGACACTTAAGAGAAGCCAAGAAGAAGGCAATGCCATGTCTTTAATGTGCTCAGCAAAAATGCTCTGCGGATACAAAACCCATTTTTTCAAGATGAAGGGACTGACGTTGATACACCGTCCATCCTGAATGGGCACAGGGAGGAGTGCTCAAAGAAGTTGTATTTAGTGCCAACAGAAGGCACTGCTCACCTTTATGCAACCTTCCACCACCTTCCACATAACTGTCTGTAGTGACATCAGTGTAGCCAATACCATCTAGGCACAGAATCTTCCCTACCTATTCGCAATCTGGGTATCTGCCAGCCTCCCTCCAAGATTCTCAATGGGAAGTGAAAGTCAAGTTGACTCCCTGATACCCACACTGGTGCACAGATGCAGCAGTTGCTTCCCTTTTCCCATCAGGGTTTTATTTGGGTTACAGAAAGGTAAACTTTAGAAAAATGCTGGGAAATGAAAGAGATCTAGAAATAGACACATCAGGAGAGGAAGACCAAAATGTTTATCAATATTACAGTATCAAAAGGATAAAATAGCAAATGATTACTGGTGGGAAGATATGATGAGAGAGAACTCCCCCAAAGTGAAGAAGCATATTGTATAGGAGCAAATACAAAGTATGGGAAACAAGAGAGATGAAGATAAAGAGGTGATGAAAATGTGGGAGCTAAATGGCACAGTGGGGAATGAAAATGTGACAGTGATACAAAGGGAAACAGGAGATCAGATAATGGGGAAAAAAAAACCAGGACAAACTATTTACAAAGCAGATAGACAAAAGAGTGTGAAAGAAAAGAGCTAAGAAAGTGAAGTTTTAGGAGCAGTAACAAAATGGCAAGCTGGTATATTTTTTACGGAATAAATACAGATGGCACACATTTTATTCTACTGCCTTTAAACGTGAATGTAGGTGATGCTCAGTAATTCATTTGGGACAAGATTATAATTTCTCAGCAATATCCACAGGAGGAAACAAAGAACACGGTAAGATCTAGAAAGTTTTCTAGATGCACACTATCACATGTTTAAGGGCTGTATCCACAGCAACTAGAAACCAACATAAAAACTAGTCACCATTTAACCACACTCCCCTGAGAAACTATCAACGTAACAGTTTCTAGCAACATATTCAGACACGGTGCCACGGAATATTCAAATGCTAAAATGAGGTACATCAAGTAATGAACTTGGTGGGTTTATTTTCAAATTCTACCACACATTCAATCTACTCAAGTCATGGGTGTTTGACAACTCAGCACTCGCACATGCAGTTCCATGCTTCAGGTTCTCCAGACCAGAACATTTCAGCTAGAAAAAGACTGGGGAAAGGTAAAGCTCAAAGAATTGCCAGGAAAGAAATTCTGGGGTGATTGTTCCTTGCTTTTATTTTTTTGTATAAAGCATCCAAAGTGAATTCTGCTTTGGATAAAAGGGCTTAGTGAACAGCACACACAAAAAAAAAAAGACAATTATTTACATCTCAGTATCATAGAGGTACACTACAAACAACTTTTGAGAAAGGCTTTTCCCCCAGTTTCTTCCCCCTTTTGTTTTTTTTTTTTTTTAATTTTTTTATTTTTTATTTTTTATTTTAATTTTAATTTTTTTATGTTGGTTTGCATAACCTGTCAGGCTCACGTTCTTCAGAATTTCTTGTGAAGACTCAAAGAATAAACTTACTACAAAAAGCATCTATTTAAGAGAGGGGCCTCCCTTACGAGAGATTGCCAACATTGCAAAGACAATGGAGCCCCATTAAAAGCACTGATCTCCTTCCATAATGCTACCAACATCCAGGGAAGCTGCACTGTCTCATTTCTCAAACATATGAACTGAAGAGTAAAGGAGTGGGAGGAATGAGCCGAGCACCTTCTCAAGGGGCAGCTGAACAAAATTGTTGCACTATGGCATATAGAGGAAAGTTGAAGTTCACTTCCCTCACCAAGCAAAGCGGAAAGCGTGAGAGAAAATGTTAATTTATCTCACCTATGGCACACTACCTACAGACAGCATACTGGGACTTCAGAAATCCACACATTTACCCAGAATATAATTCAAAGCCTTATCTGATGATTGACATGTACTTCACAGCTTTTATTATTTTCAATTTCACAAAAAAGCAACCCAAGAAACTGATCTGTATTCTTGATCAGCTTCACTTCCACAGGTAAAATTATCATCTAAATTCCTTTCATCTGCAGCATGATCTGTTCCACTCCACTGTCTTCAAATTACACCTTGCCAAATCTCTAAAGGCAAAAGAATTGCTCAAGTACAGCAATCCAGAAAATGGTTTCCAACTTTTCAAATATTATTTTGAGATTGAAAATAGTATGTTTTTCATTTTTACCACTACACAGCAACATTTGTGAGGGATGCTTTTTCTGATTTAGTTGATGACCAGTAAATTCATTAAAAAACACCAGGTGGGTCAAAAGCTTTCATGACACATCTTTTCTGAAGAGCCTCTATGAAATATTCATACATTGATCCTATTGCCTTCTGATCACTGGTTTCAGAGATTAGCACTACCAGTTAAATAAATGCTGCACTCAAGTTAAAGGCTAAACATGAAGGTAACTTGAAAGTGCTTCAGCAACTTGTAAAGGGAAGCATCTTACTGATGTTCAAACACTGTTCCTGCATTTTAGTCAAACCCCTCCACCTTTTTAAAGAATTCTATTTGAAGTCAAACATGAAAAGACATTTTTCCACTTTCATTGTTCATAGCCTAGGGAAAAGACAAGATGAGAAGAAAATGTTATCAACCATTCTTTTATCATTTACCGTTCTGAACTTATTTACCACTTTTTGTAATTAAAGATATATTAGAAAGACTGTCCTTCATAACTGGAAACGGCTTCTTTCTCACATCTGAAGAAACCTGACTGCACTCTTCCCAGATACTTGTAGCCCAACATACACTTTCAATTAATTTTCTATTACAATGGCAGCGTTCAAGAATTGAGTCATTTCTAGTTCAGTTCTTAGGTTAAAACTGAGTCGCATTTTAATAGGAATAGAGAAAAGTAGATTAGAAGTTTCTGCTTGAGGAACAATTTCATCACATTGAAATATTAAGGAAATAAGAAAACCAGAATGATGTTATCAGGGACTGGAAACAAAGATTCATACTCCAGTTGCAGGTCAAAGCTTTATGCCATCACAACTCTAATTCTGGGAATGCATTAAGGGTAACACAGCTATACCTATTCACACTACACTATCCCAAACACAGGAAGAACTCATGTAGCAGTACAGAGCTGTGTTTCAGGCAAAGAAAACTCACTGAAGACTTGAAATTGCTAGGCTGTAAGCAAATTACGAGCAATACAAGTTCTCACACGGCAAGGTAAGGCCCATGTTGTCCGCTAGTAACATATACACCTAAGTAACACATCTAAGATACAGGAATTGAGACACCACCTGCCTTGTTTTACTGCGCTGCAACACGAAGTCCAAGAACATCATTTGTTGGTTTGTATAAAACCAACTTCTATTCTGTTCAATAAGGAAATAAACCAAGAGCACTAAACGTGGCAAACAAAAAGTCCCTTGTGGTTTACCTCTGTAGGTTAGAGAATTTAATTCCTGCCCTTAAGAAACAACTTATACACCTACAAACAAAGGAATTCCAAAGAAAATTTTCAACCTCTCTGAAAATGATGCTAACCAGACAGATACTCAGAAGAGTCAGAAGCATTTTGACTTCCTAACTTTACACAATGTCTTTCATTAAAGACCACCAAGAAGCAATCACTTTACCCTTCAGCTGCATATTTAGTGACAGAATGCCAGGAGTACCGATATCCCCACAAAATTGTCTGACATTCTGCTCACATCTTGTGAAGCAGTTTTAACATATAAAGCTATATAAACCACTTAAAATGGCTATCAGCAGTACAACAGTGTATGAAAGACTGATGGAGAAAAATTTAAAAATACATTCTTTTTAAGAAACAGGAATTACGCAACATCTATGAACCAAAAAAGTATATTCCTTATAACAATATAATCCTTACAGAACGTATAGCAATACCTGTTGCTGTCTTTGCCGCCTCATTTGGGCAACCTGAGACATCATGATTTGACGATCCAGTAGCTCCATCCTCTGCTGCCTCTGGATGTCAACTGTTGCTCCCATTCCCACTCGAACTTCATTCGTTGGTTCCGCAGATGAGAAGACTGGTTCAAGAGTCCAAGAAAATATCTTTGCTACCCATCTGGGTACACAAAGAATTTGATGAACTTTTAAGATACTGCTATTGTAGCAAATCCCAGAAATCTAAAATCAAAAATGAAATGTTAAAAAAAACCCTGAAAACCAAAAAACTTAAATATACCACATTTACTTTGCATTTGGCTGGAGGTAACAGTTGGTCTTTCTGGTTTTTAAAGCCCTTTTACTGTATTTACTCAGTTCTCAGTCAAGAATCAGAGAATGAACAGGGGATTTCTTTACTTCCCTACAACTACAAACTATTGCTTTTTTAAGTCTGTGTGGTGCATTGCCTGTGACTCATAAAGTTGCTTGGGGTTTTTTGTTTGTTTCGGAATTTGAGCCCAAGCCAAGTGACCCTTCCTAAAACTGGTCAAAATTCAAATAAAATTTTAATTTCTAGTAAAAGAGCTGGTCATGGTATGCTGCATGCTGACCTGAGAAGATTAAGACTGCTCTTGAGGATACTGAAGCACCGTAAAACACTCCTTTAAAAAAAAGCCAAACTCCCTTAAGGCTTTTGTCCCCACCACCCAAGTCTTTCCTTCTAGTAAAAATAAAAGCAAACCAGCAGAACTGAAGTTAAATCTAAGACTATGCACAGACTTATTCCAAAAGAAGCCCATCTACCTTACAGGGCAGAAAAAAACACGTTTAAAACAAATTCATTAAAAACTGTGATACTGAAAGCCAGTTTCTCTGAGGCCCTTCACCTACCCATAAGAAAAAACCACATTCCCTGTGTATGTGCTTGCCTTGGGGCTTGCTTTCATTCCCGATTCAGCAGGAGAAAGAGAAATCCATGTGCCTCATAAATGGATTTACAGTCATCACTCAGCCATTATTTTGAATGCCATTGTGAAGCCGCAGCACTTGAGCCCAAAGCGGTCCCATCTGCATTCTACTTTATGCCACATTTCAGCACTTGTGACTCTTTATTGTCTGTTATGCCACAAGAATTATGCTGTGACAGCACAGTGAAATGAACAGGAAGAGATCTGAACCTCAAAAAATCTGTAAACATACCCCAGAAATGCAATTATGCTAAAAGCAATGTAGAAACTCTGCATCTGAAGTATTTATTTATTTATTTGGGGCTATTTGTTGTATCTCATTGACATTCGTATAAACATACTAAATGCATTGCTGAGTATACCAGGGGGGACAGTATAGGAAAAAGCAACATTCCTTGAGAGGGGAGATATTTTTCAAATTATTAACAAGGTTATTGTTAAATATCCAATGAGGTAGTAAGACTTCTAGTAAAAACACATAGCAACCCAAGCAAAAAAAACCCCAAGCAACTTCTGCTTTGGGAAACAATGATTTTTGTTTTATTCTACTTTTATTTTATGACTCAGGGTTGGATGTAACACCAAATCACAGGCTGCCATTCTAAAATGAGAAAGAACAGTTTTAAACTACTCTTAACCTCTTCAGTCTTTTTGTCATGCTATGAGAAAGAAGGTAAATGCTATAAAGGCCATAATCACATCAGAGTGAAGGCTGCCTTTAATAAAATTTTTCTGTATTCAAAGGAAGGTCCTAACTGGACAGGGCACTGTAACAGAAGCTTTTTCATGACCTCAGATATTCTTTCCTCAGCTCTAGTGAAACTGTTCCAGATGACTGTAAACTCATGACTGAAATCTGTGCACATCAACTGGAAACTAGGATACTAGCTATAATCGCCAAGAATAAGCGGAAGAAAATTCATACCACTTCTGCAGTTCACCTGTTTTTGGTATGTAGTACTTGAGGTATCTGCCTAGCAAGAAGGTCCCTCAGAAGCTAACGCCCTGGTCCTGAGGGAGTGACGTAGATAGGCTCCTCACTCAAGAAAAACTTGATTGTACAGTAACTGAGAAAGCAGTTTTTTGGGGAGCGAGAACCACATTGCAAATATTACATATACATTTAATCTGATGTTTTCTTCAATGCAAAATGCACAAGCAGCACCAGAGCCTATAAATTATCTTCCCTCTTCCCACCTTGTCAGGTGTAGGTAGTATCATTACGCTATGGAGTCAAGATCCTTCTTTAGTTCCAGGGATTCTGCACACTTGATTGTACAGGTGTTAACTAGGCAGGGAAAGAAGTCTCACTCAAAATACTTTGTTCAACATCACACCAGCATTCCCTCACTTCTTTCAAATGTCCATCCTAGATACTGATCTCTGCTCTCTTACCGTCTTTGAAAAGGTCTACTGTTTTCAAAAATCTTGAACGGGTTCCAAAAGTCACAAGAACAAAACAAAGCAAGTGGTGATAGGAAAATCTGCATCTCCCTGAATGTATGACAAATCTTGACACGTGTCTGAACATATTAACCACAAACAGAATCATTCTTTTATCAACTCAAGTTAGAAAACAGAGCAATGAGATAACAGCAGCATTTCTTTGGTGTCAGTACTTTGGAACTTCTTTGTCTCAGAAGGGAAGGTGCCCTGCAAGCACCAATTAGCAGCTGCATCAGTAAAAGCATTGTTGTATTTTTCTTAGCAGAGATGGCTAGTCATAAAATCATTTAGGTTGGAAAAGACCTTTAAGATCATCAAGTCCAATTCTTAACCCAGCATTGCCAAGTCCACCATGTCCTTAAGTGCCACATCTACATGTCTTTTAAACACCTATAGAGATGGTGAGTCAAGCTCTTTTTGCTCTGGACAGCCTGTTCCAGTGCTTGACAAACCTTTTGGTGAGTAATTTTTCCTAATTTTCAATCTAAACATTCCCTGGCTCACCTTAAAGGACATTTCCGCTTATCTTACTTGGAAAAAGAGATTGGCCCCCACCTCATTACAACGTCCTCTTAGGTAGTTATAGAGAGCAAGTTATTCCAGAGCAATTAATCAGAAGAAAAGGCTTTATAAAGCTAAAAGTTTACTGACATGCAAAAATGAAGAGCTATTATATAGAAGTATAAGAAACTTCAAAATGCTGTGGTCAGTTATAACAAATTTTCAATAAGTTTCACCTAGTGAGGACAAGACAGCTATTTCTATATTTCCAATAAACCCAGAATGGAGATATTTGTAGTTAAAATAGGTCTTGTGATTCAGTCTGGCTCAGAGTCATACTCTCATCTTAATGTCAAGTATTTCCAAAGAACTTCCTCGTATGCAGAACTTGATAGATATCATTTTAAAAAACACAAGCTTTGACGAAGTATAAAGCAACTTTTTACACCGTTTTTGTTACTGACATTGAGTGAATTTCTAGTGTTTAAGAAAGCAAAGTAACATGGTCTATTCAATGAAGATAAGATGATCGCATTATATCCCAACTTCAGCACCAGACATCAGATTAAAGGGCTACTTCCCCCAAACAGAAGAGCCTCCATTGTATTTTAGCCTCCAAAAGTCACCGCAAAAAGACACTGTGGTTATGTTCACACTGTTAGAATGGAGAATTTGTGGCTGGCAACATAAGGTGCATCTTATACCTTATAAGGTTTTCTGTTAGTCACAGCATCATCCACCATATTGTACGTGGCACAGTGCTAAGCAGAGAAAATGGAGAATGCTGGAAGCTCTCTGGCACACTGCAGAATAAAAGCGTGCTTATATATTTTCAGTTTCTTAACACCTTGGCTTACTACTGGTTCTACACATGAAGTTTCCTAACCTCCTCCTGGCCCCGTATAAAGCCTAACTTCCCCTCCCCTTCCCTCCTGTCCTTCCAAAGTTGTACATTTTTAAGAAAAAGGAAGTAGCTGTAGTTTCTCTGTACATTAGGTAAACCAAACATGGAAGGTCTCCAGTATTTTACATGGCAAAGACACACATGCTCCACTACTAGCTGGAGTAGTATTTAAAATTTAAATATTTAAATTCACTGTACTTGATTAACACCAAAAAAGGAAACCAAACAGTAAAAAGTAGAGAGACTGGTGTAGAAAATGATGTTGAAAATTATTTTGCCTAACAGAACTTGACAGCAAATACTCAATTACTTCATTCTGTATGTAAATATAAAAATATAAAAAATGTAAATAGATTTATCATATGTTCTCAAGACTTGGCTATTTTCAGATACCAACAAATGAAAAGCAAATAGTTTTCTTCAAGTGAAGTGGCATTTTTATACCTATTTTATCTGCTTAATCCTTAGTATATTCTGAATTCTATACAACAATTCTATACAATTCTATATTCTATAGAATCAAAACATGGGCTGAAGTTTGAGTCAGAATTCTATATTTATCTTCATTAAAGAAAGCATTTACCAAACCAAAACGGATTGTGTGAAACCCACTCAAGAAACAAAACTACCCAACAAATAAACCCACTATACATGTATTTTCAACTTCTGTTACAATTGTAACAGATTATTCTGTTTGGGTTTCCTTTTTGGAAATTGTTGCAAATATTATAAACAGCCTTTTGCAATAGTTACCTTGAGAGAAAAATAAGATTATAAGGGTACTAAAATATTTCTCTTCAATTTTGTTTCCAGTTGATTTGGCTCATAAATTTTCCAGATACCTTGAAATGTTTTTCTTCAGAGTTCATCAATGCTTCATTGGTCAGATGGAATCATTATCAGCTAAAAAATGTTGTGTATGTGAAAGCATGACTGTACTGTCATTTCAGTACAGTACAGCTATTCTTAACTTGTACTTGTGTCCTAAGCATAGGTTTCCTTGGTCTCCGCCAGCATTCTGTAGGTGATCATTATCATGCTGTTAACCAAATCTCTTTAATTAAAAGACCAGGATTTGATTAAGCTTACCCTAAATAGGTATCTGTAATTTAAAAGCCAACTTATGAGCTGGTTGTTTAAAGTTGGTTTCATAGTCAACAGGGACAAATGGGCAGTGTTAGTATGTAACTTATCCTTTGGCAGATGTCTCCAAAGTACACAGACAGCTGAATTACTCTCATGGATTCCCTCTCTCAAAAACGGTAACATTGCTGCCAAAGAAACAAACGTTGACAGAACAATCTACTTCCTAATGAACCAGTTGGTATAGCTGACCAAATAGACCATATCTTGGACACAGAAACTCTTCCTGAGATCTAAGAGAGAAATTTAGAAGTGAAATACAAACTGAAAACCAATATCCATTTTTCTACAGGATCTTAGAAACCACAGATAAAGAGAAAGTATCTTATGACACATTATCACCTTTTCCCGTCCTTTCTCACTACATTCTTCCAGAGTTGGAAATATCTACATCTCCCTCCTCCCCAGACAATTACAACCTCACTCCCAAACCAACATCCTCCTGTATTCCAGATCAATAAACTCCTGTTTTTCTCAGGTGTGTTAACTGATGCAGGAATAAGTGCTGGTAGCTTAGTCAGTTGTCATGTGTTTACATCTTGACGTGGGCAAGGTGTCAAAGCTCCCACCACAGGGGGCATTAAGACAATAGTCAGTAGAATGTAGTGACACTCAGATCAAGTCACTTACAGTCACTCAGCTGAACACTGAGCATCGTCCACACACAAATATTTCACGTTAGTTTTGGGCAGGATTCAGAACATGTGTTAATGTACATGTGGCTATCTGCATCTGTCCTGAAGTTAGCAGACAGACAGACAATGTTCCTTTTCCACTTTCTAACCTTTGTTCTGCTATTGCTTTTCCATTTCTTATTTCAGGCTATGCACTTCACAAGCTATGCACTGCTGAGGTTGCAGCTGGAGTACTCAGTTCAATTCTGCACCCCCTGGCACAGGAGACATGGACTTGCTGGAGCAAGTCCAGTGCAGGGCCACAAAGATGATCAAAGGGCTGGGAGCATCTTTCACATGAGGAGAGGCTGAGAGAAGTGAGACTGTTTGGCCTGGAGAAGGCCCAGAGGGATTTTATCAAAGTAAAGAAATGCCTGAAGGGAAACAAAGAGGACGAAACCAGGCTTTTCTCAGTCGTTCCCAGTGACAGGAAAAAAGGCAATGGGCACAAACTGAAATATGGGAGGCTCCCTCTGAAGATCAGGAAACACTTTTTCACTGTGAGGTTGATTGAACACTAGCACAGGTTGCCCAGGGAGGTGGTAGAGTCTCCATCCTTGGAGAAACTCAAAAGCCATCAGAACGTGGTCCTGGGGCAAGCTGTTTTAGGTGGCCCTGCCTGAGTAGGGAGGCTGGATCAGATGTTATCCTCAGTGATTCTGTGAACTGAGCACTTGCTCTTTGGTAGGCAGTTCTATCAGGAAAGGGGAATCACATCAGTTACACACAAAACACACGGTTTTACTCAGGTAAGTACTTAAGCATAGGCAGAATTTTTAGTAAGTGAGTAGTCTCACTGATACTAGCAATACCACCAATATTTATACTGTAACACCAATGTCAAATACTCAGAAATTAACTAGATCCAACACTTAACTACCATTTACCTGAATCTACTTAAAATCACAGAGTGAGTCCAAGAAATACCATACTTTGACTAAAGACGTACATGAGACTAAACGTGGATGACTGAAGGATATCCAGACTAACTGGAGGATGAAGGACAATGCACAGCAGGACATGAATGTGGAGGTAACTGCATACATTAACAGACTCTGACCAAAGAGTCTCTTTGAGAAAGCACATATCTAATACTAATTTTAAGTATCTATAAGGGATGATATTTTAACTGTGAACACTATACTGTGCGGTAATACAATGCTTCTGCATTCCCTTCAAAACATTTTTTAAAATAACGAAGAATTCAGCATGAATTCTTCAAAATCACTTAAGAAAGATACGAAAGAGGGAGAAAAACAACAAGAAAATCAATGATTCCTAGGTCTGATCAGTTATTAACTATGATGCCTGATGTGGCCACCTAAAAACAGAGACTAGACAGGAATAATAGAATAAAAGTAGGTATTTATTTGAAGGGCCTTCAAAGGTACACCCTGGGCAGGCCACAGACTACACCCAAGATGGACCCCAAGTCATGAGTTCTTCACACTTTTATAAATTTGGTTCATTTGCATATCAGGGTTAATTCTCCAATTAAAACTTCAGTTAATGATGTAATTTCCCTAAGCTTACCCCCCTTCTAAAGATGTTAGTTTACACATTTTTGGGCCTAGGACAGTCTGGGTGTCCTTGAAGAGCAAGCCCGAAGAGGCTTTGTTACTACTAACTAGCATGAGAGAACAGAAATTAACAGGCTACAAGAAACTTCAGACTTACACACTAGGCAATACAGATTTGAAAAATATGAAAATTAAAACCTAAGGCATCAACTACATAAGGCTGTTTTTAAGACAAGAACTAAAACAATGAAAGTCTGGTTGAATTATTTTGCTCCCCAGCTGAATCACATTTTATCCTATAAATGCCAATTCTAAAGGACATGACTTCACTATACAAAAATACCCCAGCTGAATGAATAAGTAACAGAAAGAATGGATGAAGTTCTTAACAAATAGAACTCAAAAGTACAATCCAAGTACACATGGGAGCATTTAATAGCAGACATCTGTAGTCTATGTAAAACTAAGTTAGCCACTTCAAAATTATGAATAATAACTAATGTACTCAAAAAACCCAAACTGAAATTAAAACCATGCACTCAACACTGTCTGAACTTTCTATCTTAACCTTAAGCCGTTAAAGTACAAGCTCTAAATTACAGATTCTCTAGGTTTTCCAATACCTAAATATAAAAAGCGCAACTTTTTATAAAATCTGAGAAAAGTAAATTCCAGTGTAGCACAGTAACAATGCAGAAAACTGTTGCACTCAGCTTAGTGAAATCTGCAAGTCAAGCAGGGTTTTAGAAACTTTTCAATTTCAGTTTCCTAAGGCTTGAACTGAACTCTACATAAATTCAAGTCAGCTCACAGTAGACTTGCTGGGTTCCAAATTTTGAACTTTATGCAGTGCAAGTCATCTTGCAAACAAGTAAAAAACCAATACTAGGCAAGAAGAAAGGCTACAATACTAAAACCAAAGAAAGGGCCTGAAAGATACCTTACTCCTACAAAATATGGCCCTAAGCTACTAAGAAAAACCCATGGCATGTGATCTGTCTGATGACAACATTATCCTAGAAAGTGGAGGGAATTGCATGTCTTAGTGGGACAGGTCTTCTGCTGGTCACCAACCTGAGCTTCTTTAAACAGGCGAGCTCTAGCTATGACTGAGCCTTGACACACACCTCAAATTTCAATCCTACAGGCATGTAGCAAGGAAAAATGTAAAGTGGGAAACCAAGTGATTTTAAAGGGGTGGGGAAAAAAAAAAGGAGAGAAGATGTATACATCCAGTGAAACATGAATACCACTTCCTAAGCTGTTTTGATTATTTTGAAGAAAAAAATAGTGAAGAAACTGTTTCAGGCCTTCACTAAACTGAGTGATATGCACTACATGGAAGCACTTCTGTAAACAACTATTGAAAGAATTTTGGGCATCTCTAATATGTTTCCTAATTTTATGACACAAACCCCAAAAAACTCCTATCCTAAGAAACAAATCTGGTCTGTATGTGCCAGGCATCATATATTCCTGGCAAAATAAATCACAAGAAACCAAATTAGTCATATCAGTCATAAGAAGAACATTACAGATTACTGATTACATCAGATTTGTGAATTTCTTTACAGTCTACTTCTTAAATTCTCTCTTCCTTATAAATAAGCATCATGTATTTAAACAGCATGGTTTATACAACATACCAACAACTGACATACCAAAAGTACAGTAACTGATTGCCCGGTTTCATGTGGAGAGTAAAGAAACTGCCCTTAAGAGCGTATTCCTGTGCTGGTTCAAAATTAGATCTAACAAGATATACCTTATCACAAAGACAGACACAGCAGACCTTTTGTATTCCAATAACAAAACGTGAGCTGTAATTTCTGCAACTGAGAACAATTCACCCTCAAAACTACAAATTGTCTAAAATTCCCTATCACCAGGCACATTACATCAATGCCTACCTGCACACATAGACTCATACACACATTTCTTTAAGAACGGCATCACTCAAAACCACTGAAAACAAGAATTCAAGGCAGTACAATTCCCAGTACCTCCATACCCTGCCTGGAATTCACAACTAAGCCTAATGATACTTGCAAGGATGTAACTGGAAAGTCAGATCTCATTTAGTCATGTTCAAATACAGATTGTGAGAATTTAAATAAACCTAAACCAGGAACATAGTGAAGATGAAGTGGAAACTGACAACAACTCAGAAATTATGCACCATCCATTTTAATATTCCACATAAGCAGAAGTGCAACAAAAGCTAAATTACAGAACAGCATCATAATACACTCATATGAGTGGCTAAGTGATCTTCAGTGCTAAAAATACAGTGAAGTGTCTAACAGGCAGTGAACTAGTGACTAAATATTACACCTATCTGACTTGGTGTTCATGCATTTACTCATCCTTTCTGTACAAATACCTGAAAATTTGAGTCCACAAAGACTAAGCTAGTAAGCTAGAAAAATGTCAAGAGTAGTAAGAATTACATAACATAGGTTGTCAGAATGACTTAACATTGATTTCACAATCTATTTACTTCTGACATTGTACATATACATGTTATCAACCAACTACACTTGTAGTGCTAAAAGGCAGCTTTATGGTGTTGCATATCCTTCTTCAGATTATTTAATATACTGTGAAACTTTATTCCTTTATCAAGTTTCCTCAAAAGATGCTGAATTATAATTTCTAACAGCGGACAGAAAGAGACTTCTTAATCACAGAAGTGTGGCAGATATGCTACGCAAAAAAAAAAAAAAGGCTGAAATTCCTAATATGAATTTCTTTCCAAATTGCAGCACTTGTTACAAAGTGGTGGAGTGCAGCTCTCTGCTTGCTGCGGAAAAAAATTGAGACTGAAAACACATCATCATTGATGATGACTTAATTCATGCTGATTGAAGCAATATGAAAACCTGAAATTATTTTTTTAGCCTTCCTGGGACACAGAGGTACCTCAATTTAATCCTATGGATTTACACCTAAGTAAAACATACTGTCAACCCGAAATTAAAAAAAAAAGTGCTAATTTATAAAAAAGATTACTAAGGAAGTTGAGAAAGTTTCATTATACATAAGAATAAAACTTTACATTAAAAGAAAATTAAAATAAGAACTGCATAATATATTATGAAACAAAAATTGAGCTATTCTTTATATGTCTGTATAATCAAGTATACATACAGCTTCTGTCATCAGGAAAGAGGGAGTTAAAATGCCTTTCCATTTCTTTCCTTTGCTTTCCTCTCTAATGAACACCTGTTTGAAAGGAAGGGCTAATAAAAGAGCCAGCAGAGTAACAGGAAGGGTAGTGCATTTGGAGGAAGTCACAGATCCTTCAGCGGGCACAGAGGCTTGGGCTGATTTCCAGGGGAGATAGATTCTGGTTTGTTAGCTGCACTGCTTTCATCGATACATACAGCAAAATCAAATCATGAACAGACGTCACTGTCTGCTGTTCCGTCACTCCTGTTATTAGTTATCCTGCAAATTCACAGAATATTTTGCAACAGTCAATGCAAATAGTATGCAAATGGAGACCAAACTACTGAGTGGTAGCAGCATTTCCCTCTGAGCTCAACCCAAATTCAAATTAGTAGGTTCTATGCAGCAAGGGCATAATTTGATTTCTCAAGACTCCATCAGCTTAATAACGAGCTCCCTTGGAAGTGGTGGCACTCTCACTGTTTGAAAAGGTTACAGTCTTTTGGGCCAAGAAATCAGTCTGAGCTCCTAATTTCTAAGTTAGTAAAATTTTAGAAGAAGCTTATCAGTATCTAACAATCTGAAAGATTTAGCACCATCTGTTTCAGCACTTAGTGCCTTAGTACCAAGAACAGAGTCAGAAAGGAAAAAGACAGACCACACCTCTTTTATCTGACTGATGTGACGAACGTGATTTTGTACCTTGCCATTGTCATTGTGAGGAACAGCTACACTACAGATCTCCTAGGAGATCAGCAAAGTATGAAAAATCCACACAGCAAAGTTATTAAAATTTGAGTTTTGGAATCAAAGCTTGAGGCTTGCTGAAAACTGAAAAAAACCAAACCCCAACCCAGGTTACACATTTCTATCATTTCCTAACAATCTCATTTATAGTTGTGGGTGTACAGCTATATCCATGGCAACAAAATTAATTTTAGGCAGAGACCAGTGGCACTCTGAAAATATTAACCACCAATTTTGTCGTCTGTCAGTTTATCACCAGCTAGTCAGTGCTTTACGCAGTTGGAAGTTGAAGAGGAAAACTTTCTACTTACCACCACAAAATATTACTTAGTAATTTCTGTTCTTTTTCAGTCCAAATATACTGTGCTGATCACATACATAACAGAGTGTTTTAAGCAACACGTGATTTTTATAACAGTAACACTTACCAATCCACTTAAGGCTAAAATCCAGATGTAGGAACCAGAAGTTAAGAGCTAGAAGACAAGAGCAGGGATTTAAATTTTTTTTTACGAAGTTATTGCTATATGAACTACTAAGCTGCAATACAATATAGGCTATGCACTCATTATGACAATGGGAGACGTCAGACTTTTACCTCTGTTAAAAATCAGTTTAACATTAAAAAAAAAAGTATTCCAGAAGCAGCAGTGGAACAAACAGGTATCCAACAATTGTTCCCCTTCTACAGAACAATACATTTTATTTTCATATAGCTTACTAAGTATAACAGGATGTCAGTTATAGGCTGCACAGAAAAACAAGTCTGAAAGACAGACTGAAGCAAAGGAAATGACTCAGCAGCAACAGGAGAAGAGTTCCAAGCAGGCAGGCACTCCAAGTGAAGCTCTCAGACACGCAGCCACAGACAGACAAAGCACGAGCATCAAAATTAAAGAAATAAAGTTCTCACCCAGTGACATATTTGCTGACATGAAATCACAGAAATAAGTCGGAGTGCATTTGTAAAAAAATCCTGATAAGCCAACAGGGCAGCCCATTGTTTCTAGCAAAATATGTGACTAATCACCTGGAGAAGATTATTACCAACTGGAAAAATGGACTGAAAATTAGACCAATACTGGTTACTAAAACGTTTCTGCATGATGCTGACTGAATCACGAGAACACCTTCCCTCTAGAGTTTCGACTATGGAAAGAGTGACTTGAGATAAGGGCAGAGTTTACAAATGAGGAGAAGGCAAATGAGTCTTCCCTCAGCCTCTGTGTGATGCCAGCAACCGTTCTGCACACAGCAGGGAGAGATCTCACAGAGATACGGGGGTTAGTGACAGCACTGATCTGCACTGGAGGTGCTAAGTGTATGAAAGCAAAACACAAAAGACACCACGGAAAACAGGCCACACAATATCATGGCTTTCCCAAAGACTGTAATAATAGTGGAATTGACGGGTTCCAAAGAGAGGAAACAAGATTTCTGAAAGATCATGAAAATAAGATGCTGGAGCAGAAAGTGAAGGAAGCCAAAGGCTGAACAGGAAAGAGGATGGATTAAATGTTCATGTGGAGCACAAGTCAACATTCTGAAACTGACTACTTAACCTAAAATACTCTCTCTACCACATTTCACATAACGATGGTGTTTTCCCCGTTGCTAGTGCCAGAGCTACTTTTGAATCCCTAGAATATATAGAAATGAGCCTTATTTCTCATAAATTTGCATGTCTCCTATTTCATAATTCAGGTTGTGACACAAGGGTCCATTCACTTCTAGACTGCTGGGTTTGGGAGCTTTTGAAATTGTTTTTTGAACAATTACTGGCTTTCTATACTATGGCTAAGTAGCTATACTTTTCCAGTCATATTTCACAGAATACTACACGATGTTGCTATGCTCTACATTACACTATTTAAAATTACCTGTCATATGGTAACACATGATATACAAGTAAGATTAATTTATATAAAAGTGAAATTCAGTCAAAACCTTGGTTATTTACAAACAGTCTTACCATAAAAAATACTGTATTCTACAGCTTCATTGGAACTCTAATAGACAAGGGAAAAAATAAACAAATTCAAGAATATAAGCAAACTAGAAAGGTGAAAGATACATATGCTTTAGGATCAGGTTCTGTTTTAATCTCTTTTCGTTTAATTCATTTTACTGACCAAAAAAATAACTGTAGAATTGTCTATTATATTTTCCTATGTAAGACAAGGTAAGAACAGATCACCTGCTCACCACTTCAGCATACTAGAAACACGCTTCTCTGTGTTTTAGCTGATGGGATAGTTACTAGCTAAATGTATGTTGAATCATGCATCAAAATTCATACACAAACATACAGAAATACTAACTACTACATTATTAGTTTATTAAAAGATGAACAAGCAAGTACATACCATACCTGTAAACCCAGTATGTAGATCAGAGACTTGTTTGTGATAGAAAAGTGTCCCAATACTTGTGTCACCTGCACTCTTGGAATGGAGGAATAAAATGGAACAAACAGCGCAAACACAGGACCCAAACTGCAAAAAGAAAGATATAGATGGTTATAAGAATGATACTAGCAACAGTAGTATCAAACAACAAAAGGAATTAATTCTAAGTACATAACAATCAAAATGTTACACCACCTTGCAAACAAAGGTCTTCCTTGGGAACCATCACTAGATAACTTGTGACATTCAAGGTAATAGAATCATTAGCAAATAACACCAAGGGACAAAAAGCATTTTATTTCCAAATGTTTACGACTAGAGGCAGAAGAGAAGGCAACATATTTCATCTAATAGCAGATTCTTCCTATAAAGCACAGCACACAACAAGAACAGCAGTAATCTCCTGCATCAGAACAAAACTTCTTTATTTCAAATGGAGAAATGGTAAGGATTTTACCTTTCCCAAAAGGTTAAGGAAACCACTTCACTTATGAAGCTAAGCTCCTGGTATTTACCCAGACTTAAGGTGTTAGAGGATTGCTAGTAGAGTACAGTATCTAAGATGGGAATACTGACAGTTTGATTTAATTTCCCTTTGCCAGTGACTTCCATGGCCGTACAAATAAAACTTCCTTTACGGTCCTCATCTTAATCACAATACAAGATGATTTTAAGTTTTTAAACCATCATTGGAAGGAGTTTCGTAGAATCTAAGACTTCAGGCACTTTTTACAGTAACCAGATGCCTAGACTGATCTTGTGAACACAAACTAGTGCATTTCATTCAGACACACAGATACAAAGCCCCTTTTCCTCACCATAAAACACACAGAAAACTAAACCATGAACAGAAAATTAAACCATAAAACCTAAAGAACACAGGTGAGGTCACAGAAGAACCAATGCCGAAGGCATGGATACGGGACATTCTAGGAGAAAAATACTTCCTAAGATGGAGAAGGAGAATTACAAAAGGTCACTTCAGGTAGACACAATTTGCTGCAATGGACGAGCTGTGGAGGCTGCAGGCAGGGGAGACCAGCAGCAAAGTGCCATTAGTCCCAGGTGAATCCTCAGCCTAGCATTGCGCTGTCCTGTGCCCCACAGGTGCACGGTGCTGCACGGGGTGATTTTTCACTGATTATCAAAACTTTCAAGTGTTGCAGTTCCCACAGGCCTTTACATGAAGGGGATCTTTCTGTACCCAGCGGGAATTCCGCTAACAGCCCAGACCAGGACCTCAGTAACTTGAACTGTTCACTCAAAAATACATTTCCCTTCCAGAGAAACTACTGATAGCAGTAATCCATGTGAAATGATGGACTGAATATTAAAACTTACATTTCCTGAATAATTGCCAAGTGCAACACCCACAGCTACAAAAGAAAAAAAAACTTTTCAAATACTATTTTTACATATTTAACAGGCTGTGGCTTAAGAGCATTTTCCTATCATCTTGTTATATTTGAAGTTCATCTTACTGAAAAACTTCCAAAGACTTAAATATAATTTAATTATGGAAACATTTAGTACCATCCATCTGACACACAGTCAGATGCACTTAAATGTACACAGAATGCTAACTCAGAAACTAATGAAAAATGTTCAGTTTTGCATATAATCCTTTTTACACAAACAAAACACAACTGTATAAACACACAGAACACATTCCTGAAATAAACTGAAATTATTTAAGTTGTAAGAGTCGCAATGCTGTAAGAAAGCAACAAACAAGAATTATTCTTCATCTAAAGTTATTCCACTGTAGACAATATTCACTGAATAAATCATGTTTTCTAAGTGAAGATAGAAAAATAAATAAAAAATATTTTTTCTCTTCTTAGAAAAGTATTTTTAAATTATTTCTTTCTACTCTGACCAAATTAACTGAGAGAATACAATTGTGGCATGCTTTTCAGGTTTTATTGATCCTGTGATAAACAGTGACTCAGACACAGAGATTTCACATGCAAGAGTGCATGCAATCATAAGATGGGAAAGTACAAAAAAGGAATTTCCCAAGACTGCAAGTGCATTTTAGAAAGAGATTAGAGAATCCTAAAAGGTTCCCTAAATGTTACTATTCACCATTTATGTCAACAGAGACCACAGAAAGCCCCACCTCAGTCCAGACTCGCGATCAGCTTAATTCAAAGTCCAGTGTCTGACACTGCTCAGTACCCAACAACCTAGAGCAGCTGGAGGAAACTTAGTGATGGGCCTTTTCTCCTAAAACAGTAAGTTCATAGGCACCACAGAGGTATGCTCCTAAAGGCTTCAGTGTTTGTTTTTCAGACAGAGTTCACACCTAATATAAATAGGTATTAACTAAATATCCATTCAGGTATCTTTTTTTAAAATGTCAAAACTGGTGCCCTTCAAAACACTGTGAGAAACTCACTTGTACAGGCCGTACAAATTTTCACTGTGTGAAAATTCATTATGATTAATTTTAAACTTTCACCCTCAACTTTCTTTATATAATTCTGTACTTCAAAAATCTCCTTTAATATTTTCTGTTGTCTTCAGAATTTTGAATAGTTTACTTATGCCTTGTTTTAGAATATCTATATGGGGATGCTGCTTATCTACAGCAGGTCTGTCAGGGAAGTTATCCACATAATAATACCAGAATATGGCTGACATAGTAAAGGACAACAAAAGGATGGTTAAGGAAAATGTGGACCCACTGGTGAAAAAAAGGACCCAGTGACAAAGGGCAAGAAAAAAGCCAGGGCACTCACTGTCTTTTTTGGATCAGTTTTCACTGGTTAGTTTTGCCCTCAGGCCTTGCAGGTCCCTGAGCCTCCTGTGGGACTGGAGCAACACCTGCTGTAAAGGAAGACGTTCTGGAGGCTCTTGAGCCCAACTGATCATACAGGAGGCAAAAGGACCAGATAGGCTGTACCTCGGGGTTCTGAGAGAGGTTGCCAATGCTACATCACTGAAACATCATGGTGATTAGCGCAGGTTCCTGATGACTGGATAATTGCAAACGTCACACCCATCTTCAAGGAGGGCAAGAAGAGGATCCAAGTAGCTACAAGCCTCACCTCTATCCCTAGGAAAGTTACAGAGCAAAGCTCCTAGAAGCCATTGCCAGCTACATGGTGGACAAAGCAGCTGCTAATATCCCCTGTGGATTTACAAGGAGTGACTCTGGTACTGTGGATAAGGAAGGGGAAGATGGCAAATGTTGTACATTCTGACTTTAGGATGGCCTTTGACTTGGTTTCCTCTTCAGCCCTTAAGGAAAAACAGGGAAGATATGCACTGTATAAGCAGATTTGTGGGAATCTGGCTGCACTGGACTCCAAGGGTTCTGATCAGCAGCACCAACTTTAATGGTAACCACTTACTAGCAGCTTCCCTCAGGGATCCACACTGGGATGAACACTATTTATTTTCTTTATAAAAAAACCTAGATGATGGGACAGAATGCACTCCCAACAAGCTAGCAAGTGAAATCAAATCGAAGGGAGCAGTCAATACTTTGGAGAGCAGGACCACATTCAGCTATTCCTTGATGGACTTGAGAAATGGGCTGACATTAAGAACCTTAGGGAGTTCAACAGCAGTAACTGTGGAGTCTTCCATCTAAGTTGGAATAACCTTGTGCAATGGCATAGACTGGCTAGAAAACAGATTTGCAGATAAGGAACTTGAGAATCCTTTCAGTGTTAGTCAGCCTTTGAGTGTCAGTTTATCCTTGCAAGGAAAGGTCAGTTACATACAGGGCAGCATTATCACAATGTGTTATCATCAGGCCAAGAGAAGTAATTGCTCAGCACTTCTGCGCCTGAACCTAAATCATTGTGTCCACTTTTGGGCTTCATGCTTCAAGAAAGGTATTAATATACTGGAGAAAGTCCAGACAGGGGTAATGATGGTCCAGTATTGTACCAGGCTGCCCAGAGCTACAACCTCCATCCTCAGAGATACAGCCTGGACACACAGCCCAAAAGAATCCACTCTTGTTGAGTATGTTTTGAACCCAGGGCTGAACTTGATGACTGCCACAGGTCCTGTCAAACCTAAGCTACCCTATTGTTCCATGAATAATCAAAGCCTTATTCCTGAAGCTCATGATCACTGGAGGAATTTCTGTTCCTCTATTTCACTAGACTGGTACAAACACCCCTCCACATATTGTAAATAAAAGGACTGGTTCTTAACTCTTTTAGTCATGTTAATTAGTTGTTCGGTGGCATATATCAGATTTAAAATCAACAGGTGGAAAACATATTCTTATTGAAGGACTACTTCAATCTTTTCCTTCACTTCTTTCTTATCCTCTTGGTTTTGCTTTTCCTCTCATTTCTTTTAATCTTATATCCTGTACTTTCTCTCCTTTTGCAGAGACCTCCACCCCAGCCCTTTGTTCATTATACTACAAGAATAGCAAGAACATCCTTTCAAGTGCCATGATTAACTTCTACTAGAAATCTGAGATGTCTGTGTGGCAAGAAGGGATATAGACACAAACATATGCTGACTCTGAACTGAGTTTTTGCCCACTTCATATTTAGGAAGTTAATTTCAGTCATGTGGGTTAGCAAATAAAATTTTGAGATAAACCAGAAAACTCTAAAACCTGAAAAGTGAATTCTAGAGTTTGAACACTCCACATGGATACCGTGTCCATCCCAAAGATGTACGGTAGTAGCCGTCTTTATAATAATTATATTGTCATTTTGAAGAGCATGTTAAATTTCAACATTTGCAGCGAAACAGAAACCGTGACCAGATGGGAACATTCTACATCATATGAATTGATGAGATTGGTTTTGTACAGAGAAAAAACCCACAACATGAAGAAACAATATCCTTGAAAAAAATAAATCAGAGACGTAAAAATTACTGTCAGAGAAGAAAAAAATCAGGTGAAAGTACATCATAAAAGAGAAATGCACTAAAGTCCAAAAGAGTGACTATTAATGCAGATTAAAATAAAACATCAGCACTACCAAATATATGCACAAAACAGGGAAAAAAAAAAAGGTTCTAAAATGCATTAAAAAAGGGTTAGACACCTATAAATGTAGCTTCTGCAAAAATACTTGCTGTTGTCGATAGAAGTTCTGTGGGATTAAGTTTGCAGAAATAACCTGCTATTTTATTCAGAATGACTCACTACACTTAGTAACTGCGGTGCTGTGTTTTTCTTCATTCAAGTTCTTCAAAAAACCATTAAACTGAAATTCACAACAACGTATTTTTTGAGAGACTAAAAATATCACTTATAAAAACAGCTGCAGATAATACAGGCATGGAAACAGTGCACTTGCAATTCAAGCTGCTAAATCACTTCACTGACCTGCGTTCCTACAGTCTGTCCAAACACTGCCATATTACACTTAAAGTGCCAGCCTTAATTCTGAACATGCTAAATACTCACAATAAGATTCCTTAAAATTCAGTTAACTCTGTGGAATGTGACCACCCTTGATAGCAGTGTTCCTCTCCCTGCTGGAGCCCTGGACTCAAAGGGCCCACCTACCGCACCCAATCCTTTCACTACACATGAGCAGGACACCCCATTGCCTGAGGTCTCTCAATAGCAGCAAAAGCATTAGGCTTTGTTACTCAATACTCACTATCTAACACCAGTATTTCACAAGAAAGCAGCAAGAATGCAGACAAAAAATAAAAACCCAAGACAAAACTTGAAGTTGTGCATCTGGAGGTGAAAAGAAAGTTTCCTTCTGACCCTGGATATCTCCACAGAATCCCTGCGACTTGGAGTTCATTAAAATTTGAGACTAACCATCTAACCAACACTTTACAATCCTCTCATGAAGGCAGAAGTCAGACACCTATCCTAAAGTAAGCTTTAGTTTTTTAATGCCAAGACCACCCAACAATATATTTTGTAAACTGCTGGGTTCCATGTTACTCGCCTTGCCTGCCAAAAGCAAAACATGAAGTGTTTGCACATAGATGGTAAACACAAATGTATTATCACATTATTTAATTTAAATGTTCAAATCCTGGAACAGTCAAACAGATATTGGACCAACAGCAGCTGTAACAGAACAGAAAACAAACAGCCAGAAGGATAAACAGCTAATGAAAGAATGCAACCTGTACCATTTAGCTCAAGCAATTAGCATCACATCATGCTAGGCTGGATTGGTAGCTAATACACCAGTGTGACTCAAAGGGTGCAATCTAGTACTGTATCTTAAGCAAAGGAAGGCAACATTTTATCAGATCAGAGCAGGAAACATACTGGCATTATTTTATAATGGTAACACAATTCTGAAACAAAAGTCTCGTTTAATAAGAAGCTGAGGTACTAATGTCAGCCCTTGAGCAAAGACATGTCTGCGAATCTCAAAATTTCCCATTTCTACAGCATACGTTATGTGCTGGACAGGGAACCATACTGTGGTATTACTTTGCATACATATGAAGCAAGTTCCCTGTGCAATTTCCCTTTAAACAGTCCTTAATTCTCATTACTTCATTTAAAGAGATTTTACTCTCTGATGAAGCTGAATAATTAAAAAATTATTCAAAAACAAGTAAGAAAAAAATCCAGAATAAGACTGCTAAGTTCTCCTAAAGACTTTCTGAATGTGGTGTTAGAAGATGAATACTCCATTAAGACTGAGAAGCTGTAAGCCCTAGATAGAGCCCTTCAGCTCTCTGGAATCTAAGGGGCATCAAGCCATGTGTACACTGGGAGTCCAACACCAGAAAAATCAGTGTACAGTGTCAAACAAGTGCTCTAAGTAGGTACAAAAGTAGCTCACAAGGCTCTATGTTCTGCTATAGCAAAAACATTTCCTATCACACAAAGTACATTTAGTAACGTTTAACTTTGTCATTAGACCTGCATGTACTTTAGGCTTTCTGATGAGATGGACATGTTACTAGAGATCCTATCTCTACACACTTTCACCACTACAATGTCAGCCAACACCTGTGCTGTGAACATAGCCCAAACATTTCCAAAGAGGCATCCTACATTCTGCATGGGTTGAACCCGCCAAAAATAGCCTTATTGTGCTTTGTTTGAAATCAGGCCACTAAATGAGGTAATTTTAATGATCAGTATCAGTTTTTGGGGAAAATCCCAGGTAACTCTCAACCACAGCCTCTAACAGCAAACGAAAGGATTTTCCATCTATCTCTGATCTCCAACACCCTCTTAACAAACACACAATTTAACTCTTACATCAAAGTTCTTCGCCCAGAAACAAGGCTATTTCAGGTACAAATGGCTTAACTGACAGTTTGACATCCCATTCCTTTCCTACTCCCTTATTCTTATATATAAGAATTTATAAGCCACTTATTCTTATCAATATTATTTTAGGGGAATCAGATTTGTGATTCAAAAGTTTTTTTATCTTTCATGTATTTACCTTATGTTTTTCATTATTATTATTATCACTGCTTAAAATGCAATGAACAGCTTACAAAGGCAGACATCCTTATTAATCTCTCAAACTCCCAGAGTTCTTCAACTCCCTCATATATTTTTGAAAGGCATTTCTGTAAATCCTCATCATTACAATACTAAAACCATGCTGGGAATGTCCATGGGCGTTTGAGACGTCTGCTCTAACACCACATCTTGGTATGTCTCAGTTTTGAGGTTTCCTTGTGCTGCATGAGATCTCTTCGGTAAGAAGAAGTTTTAAAGCATGTACTGATCACACAGCTCTTTGCTGTAAATTAAGTTATTTTTAAATGCAGATGGCATATAAACAAAGTTTTTCACTCATGAGAGGAATTTTAGTTGGTCAATGATTAGTCAAGTAAACTTCTGGGTAAAGTCCCTTCTGCGAAAGTCAGTAATGCATAACTTCAGGGGGGAGGTGGAAGTGTTGTTTCTAATTACTCTCTCTGAGCAGACTAATTGTAAAAGGATCAAAAATAGATGCTTTCACATCCCATAAAACAGCAGGCAGCAAATCAAGACCGGCATACAAACAGGGCTTTTTTTTCTAAGCTCTTGAAAAAACCCTACTCCTCCCACAAAAGACTCACGTAATCACTCTTGAGAACAATGTGCAAGGGTAAACCTTTGCAGTCAAGCCATCCTGTTAATGCCCTTAACTGCTCAGAGGATCCAAGAAGCTACAGAGATGTAAGTACAGAAAAGAACTAACTTTTTACATTTCTCCTTTGTCACTGGGCAACAGCAAACAATTCCAGATATATTTCCTTTTTTGCATTATACTGGATATTTTCATGTGGTAGTTAGGATAAATGATCTTTGTATAGGAAAGGCCCATGGAAGAAATTCTCTGATATTTTATATTCCCATATTAATATGTTGCTCATTAGTTTCCATTTAAAGGATCTGTTGATCCACAGAATCAACAAGTTATTTCAAGTCCTTTCTTCTAATACAGCCTTCTGACAATCACAGGGAAACATTTCATGCTGCCTTAACTTAGACAATTTTTAAAAAACATTAATTTAAATTATACTATGCAGAAATAACTATTGTAGAAGTAGTAAGGGAAGCACTGAAGCTCTTAAGTCACTGAACCTCACGGAATACTTTAATAGTAGAAGAGAGCCTTAAAACAAATCCATACTGTGGTTGTGAATGCACAGCTTGCTCTTATCACATGTGTTCCTTGTCTATGAAAACAGCCTTTATTACGAGCTTGATAACTCCTCAGTCACTCTTCTCATGTCTAAATATTGCAACAGAGCATTTTAAGAATTCACAGTTTTATGAGCTAATTATTCTTTTAAATTCTAGTACACATTTCTTTCAAGGTTTTTAGAAGGCATTGTTCTTCTGAATTGCAATGACCAAACACATTTCTCCTTATTACTGATCTCTGTGCCACAAAGCTGAAGAAATATTACAAGTGGTATAATTTTTATACACTTTCCCAATTTAAAAGGATCAATTTTTCCTATTATACTGGCAAAACAAGACAGACTGTTCAACAGACAATAACTCAACTATCATTTATCTTAAAAAATAAGACAGAGTACATGCCTTTGAGCAGAGAATACAAGAGGTCTGCCTAACATTTTCATGGCTACTCCTGAAAAAACAAGGAGATTGAGAATTTACCTGGCAATTAGTCTTTAAGAGCTCAAATCTCATTCCTTTCTGGTCAAAAGACTCAGGAGCATGTATAAAGAATAATAAACTTAATACAGAAGCTGTAATCTCTAAAAAGAAAGACTATACCTGTATGGGTCTCATATAACTCAGAAAAAAACCCCAGACTCTAAAAGGTGTGCATGTTTTCTAGTACTAAAATATAAATTCTCATTTGACTATTTTTTTCTTCTGCTTTCAAGAATGTAATTCTCAGTGGCTCACACTTTTATTTTGTTTATTTCCTCAGTTTTACGCTCTCTTCTTTTTACATTTAGTGTAGTTAAGTAAGTATAAACTGAAGGGAAATTAATCATCTTAGCATCAGCACAGCTCTTCACGTTAGTATATGTTTTCGGCAGAGATTATTTATGTTCGTTCTCACACTTTTTGTAGAACAGATCAGCCTTGTAAAGAGAAATCCAACAGATAAGAGCAAGGCGTACACTTCAAATGACTTCCACTTTTTCTTTAACTAGTTATACAGCATTTCAACTCCTTTTATTTCCATCTCACTTACTGTAGTTTCTATTATTTTTTAGCACCAAATGTAACTGTCATACAACAACTGTCATGCAAAATCTATAGCAATAGACAAAAGCAGGACCATAAAGATCCCACAGTGTTGCGAATTTGCATATACTGTTAAGCGCTTAAAGAATATATTAATTCTTTACAGCCATTGTTAAGACAATTTAATTAATTAAATACATATTTGGGATTCTCTGACGTGTATGTTACAAATTTGGGTTTACTATTCCAACAAATTTGGGTCTATACCAAAGAGGGATAAAAGCACTAGCCTGGAAACTCCCTCACCAAAATTAGCTGTGGGTTGTGACCTGAGGACTCAATCTTTAGGTCGTTAGGCTGACTCACTGGCCTTTAGAACACAAAACTCAACAGCTTTTGAAAAAAAATTAACGTAAAGCAGTAGATGCATATGAGTGTTAAAGTGTTAGAAAGAGGAAGCTTTAGGACATGCCTGTCTCTTGCCTCAGCTTCGATTAAACCACATGCAGTCCCCAGCTGCCAGTCCATACACACAGATATTATGTACCTTAGGTATATGTTCTTTCTGTACTAACAAAGCACTCTGTGCAACATAGCTCACACACTTTTTAATACACATAACTTAGTTGAATCAAGCCTTTTTTTCAAACAGAGGAAACACTCTACAATAAAAATGACCCATATGGTAAAATAGAAATCCAAACAGTAAATATGACTGGTCAATAGAAAAAAATAATTTTGAGATTAAGGAAAAAATTAAACGTACATAAACACAGCACTGCATATTTCCCATCTTCTACAGTTTTAAAACAATGTAAGACCTACACAGATTATATCTATAGAGGACTGTAAGATCAGTGAATTTTGCAGGGAAGAGAAGTCTCTTTCCTGACCATTCCTCTAAAATAATTTATACTCTTTATGCTTAGATAAACAACATTATCTCCCAAAATGATTTGTTAAGGAAATATTGTCCATCTCACAGTGACTAAACCATACTATGCATAGAGAGCCAGGAGAGATCTTTCTAATGAACTCCTGTGCCTTTCCAGTAATTTAATTAGTATCCCTCTTAAATTAGCTACTGGACCAGGGATAAATGGACCAGGGATTCATCTCCAAAGAATGAATATAATGAAGAGACACAGAGAAATCACGTTAGATTACAATACACAGTAAAATCCTTCTACATGTTCCCTGTTCTACCAAAAAGACAGATGGTGCTCCTCAGCAAAAGCAAGAGATGAGAACAAGAAATTTCATTTAGTATACAGAGAGAGCTTTGTACCACTGCTCGCACACAATCCCAACCCATGTAGTCTAAGGTGTAACATTACAATTGCTGGCTCACAGCTTAAGCCTATGCTTCTTAACAATTAAATGTATGTAATATTATGGTACTATATATAAAGCTCATCATACATGAACATGTCTATGAAGCAGAGCTTTGGACTACGTAGTACTTCCAGACTGCAGTCACCATCCTGTTCATCAAACACCTTTTGCTGTGGGGATTAAGCACAAAACAAATGTATAAACATAAAACAAATTACTAATGCCAGTCCAATGTTTTCATACAACATGAATCTCCTACACCAGCTATTTTCCCTTCTTTGATGAGATTACGATATTGGTTTAGAAAGGCACCTGCACAGATTTCAGACATGCTAGATTTTGTAAGCAGCTTGCCATTGTGCTGCAAATTTTTTCCCCAGGTGGATGCTATTGCTGTGAAACATCAAGAAGCACAGAGAATAGACTAGCACCTGCCTAGCTAACAAATCTCATAAGGCAATTGGCTAAAGAAATTTGGTGGTCAGAAAGCAAACATAGTGCTAAGACTTGAAAATGGCAAGTGAAAGAACAATAAAGAACCTGCACTGGTTGCAAGCCTGGGCATAGTATTTAGCAGTAAAATGAATTGTAAACTCCTCCCAGGTCAAAGCAGACAGCAATGGCCATGCCCTTACGCTGAAGATATCCTTTGACACAGTGAATCAGAGAAATACTCCTGGATCACAGTGAACTAGCTTCACAAACTCCCAGTGCAACGCTATACAACTCTATCTTGCATACATAATCAACTGAGCAGAAAAAGCAGGGATGTAGTGGTGAGAATGCCTTCAGGCACACTAATACCAGAGGCATCTGGAACCTCGAGTCCTGTGTGGGACACAGCTGGGGTTAGAACAGACATCACAGGATTATTTCACCCTGTGGTGAAATATTCAAGAAGCTTACCTCAAATTGCCTAAACCATGAGATTGTGTAAAGAGACTCAATAAAAACAGCAATTGCAAATTAATTTTAGAGACATTTAAGTACTACACACATATATTTTTTAACAGGGAGGCTGACTGACCAAAGACTAGAGTACAAATGGTTAATTTGCTTTCTCTTCAGTTCTCCAAATCAAGACAAACAGTATCTTAGAGAACATGCTTTAAATGAAAAGTTACTGGAATCCATACACAATAACTAAAATAATGTAATAACCTGCACTATACAGAAGATTACATTAAGTGAGCAAGTGGTCTGTGTCACTGAGCGTTTATAGACTCAGAAAATGGGAAAACCCAAACAACCTTCTTTACAATACAGATATACAGACAGGAATTTTCAATACTCTATACCTTAAAATTTTGCATGTAACTCTAAGCCAAAAACCTCTGGTGCTGTTTTCTAAAATTATTTAATTGGTAAGGGAAATTAATATTATCTTTCTTCCAAGTATATACTTCAAAGTAGTATCATTAATAAACCTGGAAAGCCACTGGAAGGGTATTTAATCCAACAATCTAGAAGAGCAAAAGTTTTAGTAGTGAGTCTAGAGGGTAACTTCATTGGTGCATCTGGATTTGGGACAGAAAATGGCCATATTCTCATAAATTATTCAGGCACACAGCTCATTAAAACAGAGTCATGTCCAGCTAGTCTGAGGTTTGCAGCACTAAGAATGTAACATTCTCCATTTTTTCTCCAATAATGCAAAACTCACAAAAAGTACTCAAAATATTCTTTTTTTAGATATTTTCTGTGGAGGATGTCATATGCTGTATGTATAAGTGGATTACTCAGGATTGCTGCCAAGAGATAAAGAGCAACCTGACACAAGGAACAGGATTTTAATAAAAAAAATCTTATCTTACTTAATAGCCTAGGCATCTTTTAGGAAGAAAATATTTTTTTAAATGAAGCCCTCTACAAGATTGCCAAGAAAATGTGAAATATCTGCTGAAGTGAATAGAGTTCATCCAACAGCAATTAGAGTTCAGAAGTACAAAGAAGTTACCACAGCTCAGGTGATGCACATTATGGCGGATGGTATCAACTTTATCATCTGTTTGGGCCACAAACCAGATAAAATCTCTCTCTCTCTCTTGTTTTTTAAATAAATAGACTCAGGTAATGTAGCACCTAAACACCTTGGTGACTCTCAAAAATGCCCATACATACCTACAGATAGAGAAAACTCATTTAGAGCATTGTAAAATGTGTTCCCTATATCAAGAGTCACAATATTTTGGGGATAACAGGGGATCAAAAAGAACACTTTCCGTCCCCAGGGCTGACTCCCACAGCAGGCAGAAGAGCCTGCCAAGGAGCACAGCTTAGCTGACATGCACACTGCCCTGGAAGATCCATGAGCTGTGCTCCTCCCTCTTTCTCCTCATCCCTTTGTGGCCAGTTTGTCCTGCCATGGAACTGCTCCCAGTGTATATCCATGGACAGACACAAACACTATCTCAGCTAGGACTCCTTCTCAATATAGCCACAGTTATACGTGACGACGAACATCCTATTTTGAACAACAAATTCTAGATTAATTTATTACATTAAAGATCTAACTTCAAAGCACCAAATTAGGTAACATGCAATTTATGAAATTTTACTCCTGATGTAAAAAAATATATATTTTACTGAATTTACAGTTTTTTCCTAAACTATAGTTCAATATGTTTGTATAACAGATATTCTACATTCTACAAATGTTTATAGAAAGACATATGAATTTATGTGACAATTACGTGCATTATTCTTGAACCAGAACTATTAAAACTTTAAAGCAAAAATAAAATTATGCACTTAATATGCTGTAGCTAGTTACTGCAATTGAACTGTTTACCATAAATCTTAGATTATCCTTTCCCAAGTATATTGATAAATTATTTTACCTAAATTTCAAGAAAGAGATTAATAGAAGACAAATGTGATGCTGGGAGTGTGAACAAGAATTAGAAGCATGTAAATATGAGAAACAAAACAGAATACCCCACTGACTCATATACAGGTGCCTACACAAACCCACACCATTTCAGGCAAAAAGCAGCCTGTTACACTTAGGTAAAACAAAAGCCATCCTAAACACTTCTACAAGGGAAAAGATGGGAAAAAATCATACCAGAACTATCCTCAGGGTAATAACTACCGCACTAATCAATCACCAAACATGCTAACACCAAGACAGAGTGAACAATGCAGAATTAACTAATATAAAATTACTGACATTCTTAAATCATTGCTACAGCTGGAGTTATTTACCAGATTAGTTCCTTTATGCAAGGAACTCTCACTTCAGATTTGACATACAACCCTGAATGCAGTATTCCCACCTCTTGACAGACAGTACTTACTTCACAAATATCTAAGAATCAGAACATTGTACATCTATCAGTCAGAAATCACTCACCTGTCTTCCCTCCTGTCTATGGAATGCAGCAAACTACTGCATGCCATAGCACTACCTGAAATTTAAATGTCTTCCTTAAACACGTAATATAACTAATTTACATATTTTAATACACATCATCCACTATCTGCAGGTTTACTGTTTACAGAGAACCATTAACTGTGAACATCCTGAAATAAGCAGGACAATCTCCTCAAATCATGGAAGAAAGTACTAACCTTTTAATGCTTTCACAAGTTAATAAAAGGATAATGAATGCTTTCTAAAATGTGTGGTTTAAATCCCTTAAAACCGAGAAGTATTTCCCAGAAAGATTTTGTGAAGTGCAGCAGACTACAGTTGCTTGTAAATATCATGTGTTGAAAGAGAAATCCTCAGAAATAACATAGACATGTTAATTAAAGGTACAAAACAGACTTAAATTTCCAGTTGCAACAGCATTATCTTCAGGTAGTATTCTGTGTTAAAGCAGAAGCAATCTTGTTTTGACTGCTGTCTAAATTCATAAATGGTGCCTCTAAGAGGCACCCTTTTGTAGAACAGCTGCTCGAGGAGTAACATGAGATGCCCCATCCTTTCTGAGATTTATGCTTACACTATACAACTGTCAGGTAACAGTTGTAGACCTAAGAAATGTTTGCATTGAGAGCAGTATCAACAGGATGGGGTTCTTTCAATTTCTGAAATTCTGCTGGATCATTTAAAAATATTTTTAAGTCCCCCAAATCACTGCCACTTTGCAACTCTTCTATGCTACTTATGACTGTATAGATGAAACAATTTCTAAAATCTACAAAATTGACAAAGTGTAAAATAATTCACCTGCATTATCTCTCTTTAGCAGTGTCACTAAAGAGTGATTAAAGTAGTAGTCTTAAGAATTTATGTATGTAACAATATTTGAATTAGATTCCAAAAGCCAATTCTTAAAACTAAAATTAAACAAGTTGAGTTATTATGGTTGGAATCTATGATCTTAAAGGTCTTTTCCAACCTAAATGAATCAAGGATTGTATTATAATGTCAATATGATAAGAATGCTGAGAAAAAGAAGTTTCTCTAAACAAGTTAAGAGCATCACAATGTGAATTGTTAGAAATAAAAATTCCCTTAAAATTAACTAAAACACATTTAAAACATTTTGTCTGCTTCTCTGATCCTTGGGGACTTCGTATGATCCTTTACCATGTAGTTCCTTCAGGCTCTTTTTCCCCCTCAGATTGCTTTAAACAGTCTCCCCACCTCCTGAGCATCTATAGACTTCACTTTCCAAATATATTACATCCCTGGTTTATTACATTGCTCCCTGCCTGATTTCCTTTATTAGAGAAGAAATCGGGATCAAAACAGAAAAGCCAAAAGGAGGCATCTGTTTGTTTGTTTTCAGATAGAGTCTTGAAAAGAATTTCACAGCAATGAAGTTTCATTTCAGTTTTTTAGTCTTATTTTGCAACAGAGGCCGTCCATCATTATGTAGAAGTAGTTTATCTACATTTATTACAAAATGTTCCCTTTTCTTGTTTTTTTTTCCTTCATGTTAGGTCTACTGAGCTTCCTGCAACAGCAGCAGTTGCAGAAATGGACCCTTTCACAGCCTCTGAGACCAACATTTCCACCTGCGACTTATACGAGCACAAAGACACGGCACGGATATTACTGTCTGTGTTCTACGGCTCCATCTTGATTCTTGGGGTGCTTGGAAACACCATTGCCCTCACCGTCATTTTTAAAAACAGAAAGAAGATCAACTCCACTACCCTCTATTCAACAAATCTTGTCTTCTCCGATCTGCTGTTCTGCATCGCCTTACCAACCAGGATAGCCTACTACGCCCTAGGATTTCACTGGCCTTTTGGAGAAGCGTTGTGTCGAATAACCGCGCTCTTGTTCTACATCAACACCTATGCCGGTGTAAACTTCATGACGTGCTTGAGCATTGACAGGTTCTTTGCTGTTGTCCACCCCTTCCGATACAAGATCAGAAGGATTAAATATGCCAAGGGCATTTGTGTCTTTGTCTGGTTTCTTGTATTCAGTCAAACTTTCCCGCTACTTATCCAATCCATGTCACAGGAAGAAGAAGAAAGGACTACATGTATGGAATATCCAAACTTTGAGAAAATAGAACATCTACCATTTATACTTCTTGCTGCCTGTTTAATAGGATATCTTATTCCTCTGGGGATTATACTATTTTGCTACTCTCAAATCAGCTGCAAACTTTTTCAAACAGCCAAGGAAAATCCACTGACTGAAAAATCAGGGATAAATAAAAAAGCCATCAATACAATCATATTTGTAATTATAGTGTTCATCATCTGCTTTACCCCTTATCATGTTGCAATCATACAACACATGATTAAGAAACTTCAGCAAGAACCCTTGTGCACTGAAAAGAAAATTTTCCAGAAGTCACTCCATTATACTGTATTTCTGATGAATTTTAACTGCTGCCTAGATCCTTTCATCTATTTCTTTGCATGCAAAGGATACAAGAGAACTGTACTAAAAATACTGAGACGACAAGTCAGTGTATCAATTTCAAGCGCTGCCAGGTCACACCACGAAGAAAGCTCACGTGACGTGGGAGAAACACAAATGACGGTACTTGCTAAATCTTCCAACGGAAAGCTACCTGAAAAATAAAGTCTGTAGTATATCACAGTGGACAAAGACTAAAAATCCAGGGTCCATGGCAAAAACTCTTAGTGCTCCCCGTACAGCAGCTTAAGTAAAATTCTGTTTCTCAGGATGTCAGGGAATCAAGGAGTGAAGGACTGAAAAAGAATTATCACAGGACAGCAGGAAAACTCAGCATTATAATCTTCTTGCTGCATCCTTTTGACTGATCTCTTATTTTTTCCAGCAAATACGCACCATTGTGAATGTTCAGATTCCATGCTGCACATACATATGCCTGGATGTTACTAACTCAAGCAGAGTCAATTCACAGTTCGGAATGAACACAAATATAGCTCACAATTCAAACCAACTACAACCAGAACATTTGAAAATTTCAAGACCTCTAGCTGAGCTCCAATTACAGCAGTGTCTTTGTTGGTTCAGCCACACAAACAAAGGAAATCAAATTTTGAGATAAAATGGACAACTTCTGTGCTCATTTGACTATGACAAGTACTTAGTTTACAGACCTTTGAAGGTGAAACAGCATTTTACAGTATTTGGAGCAAAAATGCCTTATTGGACAAGTCACATACAAAACATTGTCAAATATAACACATGAAAAGCTAATGAACTGTTCGGTTCCCCCCAGCAGTGAACATCTCCTGTATGTTAAACCAGTCATCTTCACAAGGTGTATTATCACTTTATTCCTCTTCCTAAAGGAAAACTTTCCTTTCTAGTGTGTATTGTAAAAAGTCTCTCTCTACTCCTATTGTATATAGATTATTTATAAACACAAATTGAAGCAAGAGACTGTAATACAAAAACTGCACCATTTCAGTTAAAAGAACAGTGATACAGTGTTCTGAAGAACTTCTGCTGAAGTCAGACATGGACACAGGACAAATGTTTTAGAAACCTGAATAAGTGTTCATAGTTGAGACCACTAAAAAGTAAATTAATTGATTCATTCTGATGGTGTGAGATGGCTACCTCTCTTTAAGCACTGTTTACCTGAGAGATCAATAAATCAGAACAGCAGAATTGCCTGGGAAAGAACAAGTTTTCCCATCATGCCTTCATGCAGCGTATCTAGGATCCCTTTAGGCATGCTGAAATTGGCTCAGGAAATAGACCAGATGACTTAAACATATCCTGCTGGAATCAGCTCCATACCAGCTGAGAATCCAGGATGTAAGCCCCGGGTTCCTGCTGATGTGCCCTTCCGTCACGTTTCAGTTTCCTTCCCTACTTTATTTCTGGCCCCACTATCTTTTCTTTAGTGTTCTATCTCATTAATATGCCTTCACTAGCCAACACAACTTGGTAACTCAACCAGGACGTTGTGATGGAAAATTAAAGAATGCCTGATAATCATTAGTAAAAGCTGTGTCAGATGTCAGAATAAATGTTATTTATTGCAGCTGTATCTCTCTGGCATTGAGGTTGTACTGGAAGTCAAACAAACATATTACATTTGTCATCTTTTCAATGCCTTCCTTCCTCACATGTTGACCTCTGCCTACCTGCAAACACGGAAGGGTCATATCTGAAGAGCAGTACAAAAACATTAAATTAACAATTACTTTTTTTTGGCAAAGAAACCACAAAACCCCCTGTATTTCATACCACTTAGACTGCCAAAATTGAGTTTCTAATTCTAAAATTCTAATTCTCTCTTTTCTAATTCTAAAAGACACTACGCAGCTTCAGAAAAGGAGTGTAAGAAGAATAATTTTTATCAGAAGTTCCGCTTAATTCTGCATGTTCTAGTGGTTCTGTTCTTGTCAGCTTTTTTAATAAATGTGTTCCAATTGGAGTAAGCAAATGGTAAAAGGATAAAATCACAGACAAATCACTCATGAATACCTAGAAATTGTAGAAATAAAATATATGTATTATTAACACACTAGTACAAGCTTATTTTATTCTATTAATGTCTAGGCTTTTTTGGGTTTTTAGTATGCATTTCATCTAACTGTGATTATAAAATCTTAAAGACAAGAAATCTTTCTTATATTTGTCTGTAAAATATAACTTAAATATGTATTAAAACACCATGTACTGCAGGTAACTACACTCTTCTAAGTGGAAACAAAGTGAAGATTTCTATTGAAAATCTTTCTCTATCCCCATTTTCCCACATTAGCAATTCTGTTATTTTCAATATTAGATTTTGTTTCTAAATCACATCAGCATTCCCAAACAGCTAACTTTACATCAAAATACTGCAGTAGCGTGAGTCCAATTAGATATGGGTTTGAGAAAAGCTACTTTTTTCTCCTTATTTAAATGTTTCTCAAATGATGAAGTAACCAATAAAATAAAAAACTTTAAAAGCTAAACTAAGCTCAGTTTCCTGACAGAAGTCCTACAAGCACAGACATACAGATGGACAATGACAATTCATATCTGTGGCAGCTGATGCCACTGCTCCTCCTCGCTACTTGTCAGGATGCACTTGCAGGTCAAGCACATTTGTGTCAACGAGGAGACTTTTCTGACATCTGCCAAAAGTAGCAGTGGGGGATTCCCTTGGCCTAGGACATTGCACTGAAGTCAAATGTTTAGAGAACATCTGTCCTGTTCCTTGTACCAGCTGTGCCATGGGGCTGGCAGCCATCAGCAGAGAGATGGTAAGAACCTGCTGCATGGGACCACAGGAGAACAGTGATAGTGAAAACTTACGGTTGTTCTCAAACAACCAGTTTCCTTCATGATGCCCTTAACCATTTATCCTGCTGGTGCTCTTCCTCCAGTAATGTTTGTTGGAGTATTTTCATGATAGCAGTTACCTGTAGTGGCCCACACTCAGGTCTCTCCTGAATGCCACACAGACATGAATGAAGAGGGAAAATCCATACCTGGTATCTCTTTCCCTCTCCATCACTGAGTATGTAACGGATGTGTCTGTCTTAAAAGGCATGAGCATGCCATGCCACACAACTTGTGGCTTGGAGCAGTACGAGTTTTGCAAGAGAAAGTAAGTTTTTTCTTTGGGAAAAACTTTTCATACATTCTAAGCAATGCTCCTTTCTGCGTGAAAGGCTGGTAAATGGTCACACAGATCTGGGGCTCTTTCATGCTTTTCACATACAAATAAAGCAGCTGGCAACTGGCAGTAGGTTCAAATGGCTTCCTCACTGTGAGGATCTGACTGGAGCTTTTCAGAAAAACTGGGTCTCTATTTGGAGGGTGAATTCTAGGCAGGATCTTGAAATCCATGTTCATGAGAAAACAAAAGAATATCTTTCATCTCTACACTGTGGAGCAGCAGGCTAGGCAGCTGCTGAAAGGACTCCAACTATGTGGAGTCCTAGTCCTAGTACTAACACTGCGTGTCCACTGCTGGCATCTCTCTCAAATCTTATCTGGTAGGGAATGTGACGGAGCATATAAGAAGTGAAAATTATGATGGTGGCCAAATGGTACATTTTGGCTGTCTCTGTCCAAGTCCAGAAAAGAAAGCTGGATAGACATCTACCATCAAACACCTGACGAAGTAAAGGTGCACCATGTGAAAAATCCCAAAACACACTCCAGAAGAAGAGCGTCTAGTACCTTCATCTTTTCTTTCACCAAGAACACAAAATCAAAGAGTAATACTGCAAGTACTCTCAGCTGCCTTGGACTCAAAGGTATTGAAGACTAACTGAAACTGTGGAGATAAAGAAGGCAGTCTCCTGTGGCTTACAGTCCCAGCAGAAGAGGACAGGTATTCCCCAGGGCTGTCTGACTGCTTGGTCTGTGGCTCTGAAAGCTATGGAGATGAGGAACCTGTAAGCAGCATGGTCACCTAGCAAAAGATATGACAGCAACTGTCTGAAGTTGTAAACATGCTGCCACAAAAAACACGGTTCTTGAAAGTGGTTAGTGATTCCTCTTAAATCAGCAAACTCACGAGTGTAAAAAAAGAAAGGAACGTTTTGAGTTTTTAAAATCAGATATTCCATTTAAGACTAACACTGTTTTGAAACTTAAATGCTTTTAGGTAAGCAAGGCATGAAGAGACTCCAATAAAATTATGAGACAACCTGCAACATAGGAAAAATAAATAGCATGCAGTTGAAGAGAAAGAGAAAAAAAGCTTTGCCTTATATGACCAGTTTTAGAGGAACTGAAAAGCAGTGACATACTCTGTTATCTTCTATCACCACATCTGTGGTACAGAGCAGGCGAAAAAGTGAAGATAAACTAAGGTTTGTATTCAGCAGTATCCCACTGTGCTGGCTCAATACAGAGCCAGTGTGTCAACAGACACATTAATTACTTGAAAAACAACAAATTCATCTGAGTGCAGTATTTCCTAATACAGTCTTGGCTAACCTGCAGCCTGCAGCCTAAGAACAGGTACAAAATAAATACAAAATACTTTGCCAAGCTGCAACCCTTCTCTGAAGAAAACCAGGAATTACTAATTGTGTAGTAAATGTTAAGATGTATTTCCTCATTTTTTTTCCCCTCAGAATACTCCCTTGGCTTCCTGCAATGTCTAACTTTGCACTTCCTGAGGCAGATGTCTCATCTTCGCACAAGACAGCTCTCAATCAATGTTTTCTTCCATCAGCCTGTCTGGTCCCTTTGAACTCAAATAAAATGTCTGTGACTGCTGCATTTTGCAGCAAGAAGTTGTACAGAATAACTACCCATGGTGTCTGGAGCCATTTTCGTTCACTTCCAACACCTGTTTGTTTCATCTGAAGTCCCTTGCTTCTTGTACCAGAAACGAATGAATACAGCGACTCCCTATTTACCCTGCCCACATTACTTGTGATTTTAGAGACCTGCATCAAATCTCCTTCCTTAAATCATCTTGTCTCTTCTCCTGTGAACAGTCAGATAAAAGCTGTTCACCACTTCATTCAAACTTTAAAGGAAGGAAAGAAGGCAAGCGTGAATAAAGAATGGGAATCTAGCTGTGTTTGAGCTGTGTGGCAGAAGAGAACAGGGTATCTCTATACACACAAGATCTACTTTTCCTACCACATTAGCATAAAGGTTCTCTAAACTAGGATGTTGCCACATGACTGACAAATTTGGATAACCTTGCTCCAACGCACTAAATAAGGAAGAAATGGACCTCAATGGGTTAGGAAAAGGGACTCAAATGAAGTTCATGAATTTCAGCAAGCCAAATGCAGAACCCTGCATCCGAGCTAGAATAACCTCACACAATAGTGCAGGCTGGGCATGACCTGGTTAGAAAGCAGACGGGCAAGGAAGTCTGGGCTCCTGGTGAACAAGTAAAGAGGAGTTAAAACTGTGACCTCATAGCCAAACATGTATGGGACTGTGTTCAAAAAGAAGTAATCTTTCCCCTCCATTCAGTACTTGTGAAATCATGCCTGGAATTCTGTATAGAGTTTTGGGTTTCCCAGCACAAGAAAGATACTTGGCATATTGGAACAAGCCCAGCAGACCACCACCAAAAATGTGGAAGGGGTTTGCAGCACATGTTACGGGAGGAGAGGCTGAGAGAACTGAGATGGTTCAGCCGGGAAAGAGAAGACTAAGAGATGTTATTGCCATCTGCAACTGTTTAATGGGGAGGGTACAGAAAAGATGGCAACACCCAGTAACAGGCACAAGTTGCATCAAGGAACATTTAAACATTAAGAAGCATTTTTTCATCATGAGGTTAGTCAGACATTAGGAAAGGCTGCACAGAAAGCCTTTGAAATACCTGTCCTTAGAGATACTCCGAACTTGATTTAACACAGCCCTGATGAAATTGGCACTTCCAGGGCTGGGCAACATAATCCCCAGTGGCTCCTTTCAACCTGTGTTCTTTTATGACTAGCAAATTGGTCCAAGTTAGACAAGAAAGCAACATGAAACTCAATGGCCCTGCACTAAAACTAGCAAATTATATAACTTTAAAATCTTCTAATCTTGTCCTCTACTTATGCCCTTATCAAAATACTGTCATTAGCATCCTCCTCAAATAAAAGAAAGGTCAAGACATGGCATAGATTTCTTTCCACAAAACTGCATTCATTTTTCCTCACTGCAAAACCATGAATTTCTCCTCTTCCTCTTTTGTTTTCCTCAGTTGTGACAGATGTTGTGCAAAGGACTAAACTAAAAAAAGCAAGTTTTGCACCTGTTGGAAGGCAGCAACACTGCGGTTATCCTATCCCCTCCAGAAAAGTATACATTGTCTTATACCATGCAAAAGGAGAGCTATGTTCCTCCCTCTAATCAGCTAAGCTTAGCAGTTTCATCCTTCCTGTGGCATGTAACTTTCGAGGGAAGTTGTGGTTAGTTTAACTCCAAGGCAGCCTGCTTTAAATATAGAGATGCTGAAGACCGATTATTCTCAATTCACCAGCCTGAAGAGCAGCAGTAGTGTTTTATTGGCAGCTACTGACACTGAGGGGCTAACAACTTGATATCTTAGTATCACAACTCTGAAGTATGGAAAGTTACAGCAATTTGGTCTAGAAGTAACAATGACAGATCATTGTCCCCAGTGGGACAGGGAGAGATGAAGCTCCCTGGCCAGCTGCACGTCTGAGGCATTTTTGACAAAAAGGGACAACTGAAGATTCCCACAAGTTATCAGACTATAAAGACAACTCTGGTCAATGCTTCTTTTGTGTTTTAAAGAACAAATACAGTGTATTCTCAACACCAGCTATTCAAAACAGCCCGAACACCCACCAGAACCTTACTTCTTCATTCACTCAGATGGGGGCAAACCAACTATTTTAAATGTGCAATGAGTAGCTACTAGGGTAATCAAGTCATCTGAAACTACTGACATAACAGATTACATTGTATTTCTTTCATTAAGCAAAGGGGTTTTGCACTTTAACTCCTCTTAACTCACAAGCTAGAACAGAAGCTCTAAAACGAACATATTCAGATGCCAGCACCAAAACTAATGACCACAAACACCAGGGGTGACTGCGAGATGAGCAGCTCCCAACTCCAGGTACAGCCAGGCCACCTCCACGCCTCCTTGCTGTTCTCCTGCACCATTTCAGCTGTTCAGCTAGCACCCACATCCCAGGCCCTTGGCCACACCCAAGACCACAGGGAGAGCTGCCCACAGCTGGCAAACCTACAGGCCAAGCTCATGGCTAAGAGCAACCAGCTGAGGACCATCGCAGATGGAGAGCCCAGGGTCAGGGAAATGGCTCCTCATGTCTGGACTGGTTTTACTGCCTCCACAAAAGGTTTCTCTACATTTCCTCTACTGCATGAGGAAGCTGAACATGGGAAAATTAATTCATCTGGCTACAGCCCTGCCTTCCTAATAGCGTGGCTGCTGGTGGTGTGGAGGCACTTACTGTACAGCTCAGCATCTCTATTCAAGCAGTTAAGCACCACTGCCATCACAATCCCCTTGCAGCACTTCTTGTGCGGCAACTTGCAAATTCCTGCTGAAATTAAGTGATTAATTATCAGATTTGTAATTTTAAAATGTCCACAAAAAAGATTTTTGGAACAGAGATCAATAAAGAGCTAGTAACACAATGCATTTTAACTACAGATGAAGTCTCATTTTCATACAGTCCAGATAAAGTCACCACATCCAAAAAAAAAAAAAAAA
>VZTE01003527.1:590000-620150 GCA_013397775.1 Eulacestoma nigropectus
TTTTTTTTTGGATGGGATAAATCAGTCACAGTCTGGAAGTGCATTACTTAAGCACTTGAGGGCAAAGACATTTTACCTTAATGACAGAAAGGTGGACTCTTGACTGTCTACTCTCCTTGTTGGTTGAACATAGTGTGGAAGGAATGAAACACATCCTATCTTTTCCATTTGCTTATCTCAAACTTCTGACACATAGAAGGAGTTCAGAAGTAGATGTGAAGATGGAGATATGCATATAGATAGTACATCCCTGTCTCCAGTTATACGCAAGAAGTCCTTTTTTTCCTTTGAATGAATATTTGCAGGAACGTTAACTGGGATTATTGCCAACACTTACTTCTCTTAAGCACAGCCCAAAAAAAAGTTACTTGAAGAAGGAACATAGTGATTCCACTGTGGGGCTCCTGCCTCAAGTTTGCCCCGAGCTCCCTTGTCATCTCACAGTCTGCTGTTCTCTATGACAGTCTGTATGGAGACACTCACCACACTGAAGAAGCAAGAAACGCTCCTGAACAACCTTTGGAAACATAAAAAGAAAAAAGTGCTTGATGTCCAGGGGATAAAGAAATTCCCCAGTTCTAAAAACAGAAGGGTTTAAATGAAACACCAGCAGGTTGATTTTCTGACAAGGGATACAGGAATGTGGGACGAATTCTGAGGAGAATCTTAAAAAGAAAAGACGAAAAGCACAGGATGTTCTACTGTTTCAGCCACACAGGCTTCAATCATCTTTCAAACTTGTGGCAGAGCACACAGCGACGAAAACACTATAAAAAGGTGAAAACAGCTGGTGACCACAGGCTCAAAGAGCTGTAGTATGATGAAATATTGCCTCAAATGAACATCCCACTACAGAAAAGGATCACTAAGTGAAGGCAAAACAAACAAAACCACCTCTCATCAAGACCTTGCTAAAACCCCTGGTGACAAGAGACAGAAAAGCTCTCCACAGAACAGCACAGAGATTACTGCTGAGTATCCCTTTATGGAACTGACTTTATTTTCTTAAGTGTACAAGAGACACAAGTAAAAATGTAAAAAAACTGAACAAAAGTTTTAAAAATGAGAAAAGTATTTTGTCTCATACTAATGGGAAATCAGCTCACTTAAGAGCTGCAAGGGAGTAAGTGCTTCTTCTTGACTGACTGTTTCTCACTTAAGGATTTAGTGGAGGTGCTTCACCAAGCCCAAAAGCTATCCCCAGGCCAGAAAGAAATCACAAAAAGCAAAGAAGTAGATGTGGTGTGACTGCATTGTTAACTGAGATAGTCCTGAACAGAAGCTCCCTCTCAGATGGAATGCTGTCATCATAACTAACTCATCTACATTCTGACCGATCTCTCTGTATTGTCAGAAAACTGGAAAAGGTGTCCACATGTCTGACTGGTCCCAGAACAGAGGGAAAACATTTTTAAAATAGCTCTGAGAAACCATCTCAGATTTCCTGCTCATGACTCACTCAACTTAAGCATTCAAAATCCCACTCAATAATTTGTACAATACATAAAGTCAGTTCCACCAAATGATCGACATTCCTAACCAAAGCAGGAGGGTGGTGTGTCACCCTTCACATCTGTGTAATACACCATGGTACTGTAAGCTTTGAGTAAGCTGAACCTGCATGGGCAAAAGGACCACCTAGCCTGAAGCTGCTGCCTAGCTGATATAAAGACAGGGAAACTAAAGACCCAAGGTCTCTGTCCCTCCAAAGATGTCAGAGGAGGTTCCTGATTCAGGCCATAGAAATCTGTGACTACATACCTGGTAATGATGACAATAGGCTATAATCCCATGAGCACTGGTTTTACCACCACTGTACACTCTCTATGCCCGTGTGCAAGGCAAGCAGTGAGCAAAGCCTCCTGTATGGACACACTGCCAAGGGGCTCACTGAAGGTACTCATAGAGGGACAAGAGGGTACACATCCAGCCTGAGTGAAGTGCCTGCCCTCCAAGCCCGGACAGGAATAGCCTGGAAGCAAACTCATGCTTCTATGGGGGACAGCTAAGCCTTTTATAAACTTTCTGAATCCAAGGAGAGCTGTCTAGCAGATCTTAAGGATCTTGACACTTACGCTGCTACGCTGCCATTTGTGAGGCACTCTACTGAATCAAGAAGAGTGGGCAACTTCATTTAAGATAAGCATCTACTTCAGGAGGCCCTTCAGACACACATAACCTCAAAAGTGGAACCTTATACTGGGGATGGCCCAACTTGTAATGGAGATTAGCTTTTAACTCTGGATCTAATATATATTTTTATTCTTCAAACTTCTTGCCTTAGAGAAAACACATTTGATAAACAGTGATCCGAGACCCCAGCATGTTACACACCTGAATTTCAAGTGTTCTGATTTCACTGACTTGCTTTTCAACATTACTAGTTTCATAGCCATTCTTACTCCACCTGAGAAGTATTTTCAAAGCATGAAGATCCTACCTGAACTTATCACTCCCATAACTTCACCTGTTTAATGTTTCCAGAGTAAAGGAAGTACTGAGAGGTACGCTGGGTAGCATCAGTCTCCCAGAATCCTTTGCATGGACATGCTGGCTACATGACAGCTGCCTGTGCTGGAGAGGAGGAGGTGGGCAGCACACGTGAGCGAGAGCTGCAGCCTTTCCTACCAGCTCCTGACATCTGATCCTCCACTGCACTATGAGCTCCAACATTTCAGCATAGAAAGCCTGCTTCTCTCCACCCTACTGATCCCACAAATGTCCCGTATCACCCAGTCCACACCTCAGCAATTCAAGGGCACACCTCAACATGTGACGGGCTGAAGTGGGTCTTCACTCCCAGCTCCCTGCTGATACAAGCATTAAATGATCTTATCAGGATCTGTATTTAGCATAATGCTTGGGCAGAGCAGAGCCAAAGGATGGCAATTAATGTTGACCCACATGGCAAAGCACACAAGCCATTTTTACCTTATTTACTATGACCTATTTTCATGGTAGAGACAATAAGTTGGAGCTAAATACAGAATGCGACTCATATATCCCCTGTTCAAGATTTTAAGCATAATTCTGTAGAAAAGCTGAGTTATTGGCTACTCCTCAGTCTTCTTCTACAGTAAATATTATTGGTAAAAATTGTGTTATTTTTTGGCTGAGTCATTTTTTAAACTACTTTTGTATTCTTGGTAAAAAAATCAAATTTCTTCTAACCACATTATAATGAGGATATTGTAACAGACATCATAACATATCTTCAAAGGCTGAAGACTAGTAAAGGGAGGTTTTAATGTTTATCTTATTCACACAGTTTGGCTTACTTCACAATACATGAACATTAAAGTGCTTCCCACCATTTTGGGGCTTTTTGGTCATTCACACCTCCTTGTGATTCATGGCTGTAGTTCAACTTTTCCAATGAGTAAGTATTGTAAGGCACAAATTGCCAGCAGTAAACTCTTTAGCTTGTTCATGATAAAACAGAAACAAAATAGAAAAGCTGGAGCAGAGAAGCGATTTCTTTGCAAAACATACTTCCTCATTAAGATCACCATATAACCCTTTTTCTCCACTACAGACCACAGTATTTTGGAGCAAAGTGATGACTAAACAAATGGAGAGTATTCAGTAAGCATAAAATAAAAGCAAAGAGGAAATTTTAAAAGATCTTGTTACTTATACAGAAAGTCTTCAAGGTCATTTAACTCTGAAAAAGAGACATGTTAAGTTCTTAATTCTCTAGCGAAACAACTGCATTACTTTTTTTACTAACTGTACACACTGCCTTCTGCTTCATGCACATTTGTTTTTTAAAGTCTCAGTCATACAACTGTGCCTTCTCAGATACCACTGAACTTACTGAATCAATTTCTGTTCATTACTTTGATAAATCAAGAGAGGTTTCTTTAAAGCATCAGTCACTGCAAGACCTCCTTTGTGAAGTTACTTCATTACCCTCCTCGTTTGTCCTAAGAGAGCAATCATACCACCACTCTATATTTTGCAAAAGGCTACAACATGCAGAGTCTCTCCGCACACTAACAATGTCTCTGACTGCTCTGAAGAAATATTCATTCACTTTTCTTCCTTCTTCCTCCACTGCAATCAAATAATCAACTGCCCTACAAATTCAGGGAGAGGGAGGAGATACACAGAACATCACTGGAATGGAAGCAGTTCATTCTGTGATGAAGGAGGACATCACTTATATGAAAGGATATCAGATCCTTAAAAATACAGCAATCTATGCTCGTAGCAGAACTTCTACAGATAGGAGACAACTGATGTTTCTAGGATGCAATGACTCCTTTAAGCTTGTTTCCCTTCAGATCAAATGACACAGGGCACTGCAGTAAGCCAATTTGCAAACAATAGCTGAAATGATAACTTGTAAAAAATTGTTTGGCACAGACATCTACAATTAGATGCAGGATTTCCTTTTAAATTCCAAAGAGACTTCCACATCCCTGTCTTTCTTTACTACAGTTAAACACGAGGAACAAACAAGGTGTTCCTAACTCCGGAAAGAGGAAGAGACGAGGGGGAAAAAAACCCTCAACCTGCCAGTAAAGAAAGAAAAAAAACTTGATCATGCCCACATGGACTGAAAATAACTTTCAAGGGTCAACTACTAAGCTAAAAAGGAGGCCCCTATTCCCACATAGGAAAGAAGGCATTGTTTAATCTCATGAAATAATTTAATCATAAAACTTTCAGAACACTCCTTCTGAAAAATGGAACACTGTGCAAAGAAAGTCGTTGCTATTGTGTCTTATTTTGATAAAGACATATCAGACAAATAAAACAACAAAATCAGGAAGTGGGTGGCTTAAAAAACACAGAGTTGCTTAATTTCAAATATTAGTTTTTATCCTTGTGCTATATAAAAAAGCAAAAAGAAGAATGGTAAATGTTGTTCTCAGTCTTCCTTCTCTTCCTCCACTAGGTGTCTCCTAATTCTTCAGTTTTTCAGGATAAATTCAGACTATGCACAGTAAGAAAGTCTTTGCTCACAACTCAGTCTCAGAATTGTATCTTAATGTACAAACAGAAATGCAAAGGGGAGACCTGTATGAAATGTAACTATCTGAGCAATAACAGAATTTGCAGTTCCACAACTACGGGAACAATCACAGCTTCCATGCCACATGGTATGCCTCATAACTTCCATGCCTCTCCATCCACAGGAGAGACAAAGTAGCTTTCACTCTTTATAATCAGTTTTCCTGAAAAAATGGCTAAGTAGTGCAGTGTATAAAGGAATGAACCCATCATACTCGTTTTCTGCTGTTCCAAAACATGTTGCTATGCTTGCTAAAGATCTGCAGATGGCAGCATTGATGCAGTAATTAATCCTCACCATAGCAGAGGTGAAAACCATTTCACCAAACTGTTTCTTATTAGAGGCTAAACCCCATTTTCAAATGTCAGAGATCTTAGCACCAGGCTGAACAAGCACTGGGCCAGGAACTGTCTGTCAGAAGCCAGATCCAGGATCCCTACTACAAGACACTGTGCCAATCACTTGCTCAACAGCTGTGACAGGTTAGGCCTCATCATCTTGGAAATAAACTACATCATCTAGACAGTAACGAGCACTGTGAGCCATGGGCCGCTGGTATAGTTCTTATGGTTACCTCCATATGCCATCAAATTTGAAAGTAGAAGGAACACAGAGATGTCCAACATCCTGCCACGCTTACTGCCTTTCCTTCTCTCACTGCTCCTTGTTCAAAACAAGCTTTGCACTCCCTCTCATTTCTGCTGTTTGGGTAAGTGATATGAATTTGGTGGCCCCAATCATCACACAACACAGGGCTCAGTTACAAGCAAATGAAGGCAATGTCCCAGATGTTCCAGGACAAAAATAAAAAAGCATTGACAGGCAGTATGATTTGTAGGCTAACGATGAAAGTGGCAGAGAACACAGAACACACAAGTCCCCATGCAGTTTCACTGGTCCATCCTATCTTAAAGCCACCTTTACCAACACAATGTCTACATAAGGAAAACAGCTGCTTAAATTATTGAACTTCAAATTTATGCCCTGACTTACTCTCCTAGGCCTCTTGTTGTGATAAAGCTCAGGATTTTCAGCTCCTTCCCTTTAAAGTGCAGGTTTGTGTGTGTAGAATAGATACAATTTTTGCAGTTGAACAGTTGGTTGAGTCCTCTGACTGGACCCAGCTCCATACCTGAAGAGACAGTGACTCTGAAACCACCTGCTGCAGCCAGCTCTGCTGTCCACCTGAGCCAGCTCAGAGCACCAGCCGGCCTTGTCCTGGTGCTCCGGTGCAATGAACCTACTCATGCTCAGCTGCTCTTTCATTTCCCTCCAAGGACAGTGCTGAGCCTACACACCAAGCAAACCTGCCCAGTAGAGTTCCTAACCAACCAGATTCACTGCTGTGCAGCAGGAAACCAGGCTGCTTTGTCCCGGTCTGGATTATGCCAGCCCCTTTATCATCCTGATGCTCCCTCTCGTGTCACCTCAACTCCACCACAGCACACCAAGCTTCACAACCCCAACACACTGCTGCTTGTTCATCATCTGTGCCAGGGACAGGTGGTACAGGCAGAACAGCATTAGAAGACTGTCACTTCAGCAAAGCAAGCTACCTGCCAGGGCTGGGCAACACACAGTAAGGCATCCTTGAATTTGATGTGCTTATTCTAATTCACACAGTCCACTCTCACCTCAGGCACTTTTGATTAAACACTTCACTGGCCTGCTAAAGCCTATGTAGCAATTTTTAATTGTTTAATTTCTGAAAACATATACTTGGGCTAGTAACTGAGAGAGCTTGTCCAAACTCCTGAACTCAAACTCCTGAACTAAAGGGAAATCAAAACAACTCTCTGTACTTCTGCTCTTGACTTCATCAAGGGAATCGGAGTACATGCAGCTCCAAATAAAGACATTTCTTTTGAAACATTAACTTTATTCCTGGGAGGCCTATCAAGTTTCAGAACAATACTTCTATGCACCTGAGACCTTTAAGAGCAGTTTAATGGTAAGAACATCACATACCACATACTTAGTAAGGAAAGAATATTAAAAAAGCTCTCCTAGTCACTTCCAAAGTAGAACAACTAACTCATTTCATAGTTCCTGACAATGCAGATTTTATTAAAAAAAGAAAATAAAAAACTTGAGTATTCATGGAGGTTTTAAAAAAGTATGAAATATCTGTCATGAGAAATGTGCACTTTTTGAATTAAAAAAGCTGCTTCCCAACAAAACAGAACAACAGGAAGGCAGAACAGATCCAACGGTTTAAGAAATCTGCCAAGGGCAACATGGGTTCATCAACAAGCATGGAACTGTGTTGGTATTTGCCATGAGCTAATATTAAACTATGGACACTCTGAGATTGCTGGTGTGTAAAAGACCACTGCCTCTAGTCCACTACCCCACTGTCACAGATATCTCAGAGATGCAACTTTCATTTTAATTAATTCTTGAAGTATCGTTTCTTTTAAAGGCTGACAGTGATAAACAGATGAACTACAGGCCAGATGCGCTGTATATTTTTAGGCTATTTAAGAGACAGGGTGTGTCCTGGCTGTGCAAGAGAAGGTGCAGAGGGAGGGGGAAGGAAGAAGGGGTGGGAAAAAACCCCAAATGAACCCTGGAGAAGCATGGAATGTTGAATTTTTTTTTAAAGGGAAAAAACGGGAGCTCCGTCCTCAAACCATACCAAGTTCTAGCAAAACAGGGAAGAGAAAGCAAAATGTGATAGTAAACAAGACATGTCAGCTACAGCTAACTAGGCTGCAGTTCTCTTAAGCTGCTCCCTTTCTGATTCCTTCAGCTCTGCTGCACACTGCATTTATACCCAGTCAGACACAGGACTGAGAGAGGAGGGACAGCTTGCCATGACGCAGCCTCTGAGTAACACACACATGGAAAAACTAGAAACAACCACAATAACTTTATGCATTCAGTGCCATGACAACTTTTAACCAGTAGTTTATTCTTAAAGATTCACTATGGTGAAAACAATATGAGAATAAAAAATGAAGCCAGTTTTCATCAAGGTTGAGAACAGTAACCCAAAACTGCATGGGAACTCACCCACAACAGCAAGCCATTAAGTTAACAAACTGCCATGGGAGAGTTGCTTCCTGCACCACTGATGCAGTGAACCATGCAAAAAGCTTCAGTGCTTTCTTTTTAATAGATCCAAAAGGTGGAAAGTTTGAAAGGAGAAGAACATGAGCTCAAGCCTGCTCCCTACCAAACTGCGGCAGAGAGTAATCCTTCTGTCCCTCTGTGTGCAGAACTTCTCTGTATCAGCTGGACAAAGCTTACATTACACAGTAAGTGAACAAGCAAAACATACTTTTCTGTACCATGACTAAACCACTGAAAGACCCAGCAGTACATTAATTCTTCAAAAGCAACAGCATGAGGCAATCTCTTCAGTGCTGCACTTTGAGGTTGTTGCAAGTGATCAAATTCATTTCTTCTGAGGCTTACTGCAAGTTAGTGAAGGCACCATAACAGACCACATGCACTCTGCCTTATCCTGAGACAGGAAGTACATTGGCTTAGCCTTTAACTACTTAAAACCAGCTTTAGCACAACATAATGCAACTAAAATTATCTTGTCTACTGCTCGAACTTTAGAATAGCAAAAGAAGACCCCAGATGGAACTGGGCATTTAATTCAGTAAAAGATGAAGCAGAGGAAGTACTCACCCATCTGAGTGAAACCAATGCAAGACACTCATTTCTAGCTGATAAAACAGCAAAGGAAACAAAAATACAGCCAGGTGCTTCCTACAGCAGAAACCAAAGCAACAAGGGAATGTGGCACAGCAGAGCAGCCCACTGCCTCTTGCAAACCACAGTGCAACTTCTGACTTGGGTGTTCACCTCCAAATGCTTACCACCCTGCAGCTGCAGCCAACCTGAGCACCTAGACAAGGAGTATGCAATTGCTGGTACAGCAAACACCTCTCTTCAGCCTACTGCTGCCAGACAGAGCTATCCCTCCATGGCTGGGGGGAAGGCCTGCCAGCCTACCAGCAGCAGAGAGGTTTGGCTGCCTCTTCTCCACCAGGAAGGCTGTGAAAAGCCTGAGTGAAAGCAGAACACAGACTGACATGCCTATGCTGCAGCAAACCAGATGGGTGGCTAACCTGCCAGCAAACTCAACTGGGATGCTGTTATCCACCTGTGTAAACTGCAGGACTTGATTGCAGCTGCCCTCACAAGGCATGACCTCCTCTGCAGGGTCAGAACATCAGTCGCCCTCCAGACAAAATGAGACACAGCTATAAAAGGTCCCACTTCCCACCCTCCTCGAAGAACGTAACAAGCCAAGAGACAACTCACAGCATATGGCTTCTCTGATCCCAAACTCAACATCTGCTTGCTTTCCATTTAAACCCAGAATCACTTTTGTACTTCCTCTTTAGCTAAGGGAGGCACTGACTGTTCACTTGCCTGTTTTGGTATATTCACAGTGCAGTTCAGCTTGGAAGGTGCCTCCACACTTCTGTATTTTTTCCCAAAATAAAGTACTCTTGCCTAGGAGAGTTCAAAAGTCCAGTTCTTCTCTTCCAGATGATACACATATGGCACTGAATTTCACTGAGCTTTCATGGAACAGTTGAAAACAGTGCTTTGTTCTGCTGTAGCATGCTCTGGAGTTGCTTTACTAATGATAAAGCCACTGAAGAGTTTTCAACACTGGTTAGTCCTTTTAAGATACTCCTTAATTCTAAAATATTAAGCACTTTTAAATAGATTTTTATTTCTTCAGGGTGGTCTGGGTAGGATTTGCAGTTCATTGAATTTAAGAGGCCTTTGGAACGATCACAAAAAACCAAGTTGCATATTAAGTTCACCTAAACAGGAAAAAACCAAATATTTAAAGGTAATCTACACACCAAAAATCATATCCAGGTCCTTCCCTGTGATTACTTTAACCATCACATTGACCTATGCAGACACCCACATGCTAACACAAACACATTTAGCTGAGATAAATTACATGACTCCAGTAGAGAGGGGCTTTTTTTCACAGAAGTTATCTTGAGCACTAAGTGAGGATTACCTACCTACATTAGTTTTACGGTCAGTGAAGAAAGATGTTTCCACAAACAAACCTCATTCTGGCTATTTCTGAACTGCAGGACTTTGTTGCTTCTGGCACCAAGTGCACATCCTGGCAAATTCTTGATGACATGTCAGGTGGAGACTGAAATATTAGTGCTCTCCTGCTCAACATAGAGCTCTCTGCTCCCACGTCCCAAAGACTGCCAGTCAGAAACCTTAAGCAGCAAGCACTCTACAGAGAATATGGAATGAGTTCCTTCTGTGAATGGTTTTTCTAAAAGGTAGATCTTTTTTCAAGTTGACAAAGAGGAAACGTAGGAAGTTAGTCTTCTTTACCTATAATCCTTTGTGAATGCTCCCATCCCACCTAAGATGTCTGTTACAGTGACATAGCTGAGAGATTTTACTCCATTTTTATACAGGCTAAAACCCCTCTTCATACAGCATCTTTTGGCAAAGCTCTTGAATAAGCATGTTATTTTTTTAGACAGCAAATAATATATAGAAATATTGCTCCTGTGTTAATAAAATGTTATAAGTACAGGCATAAACAAAGTTGTGTATTCAACTGAATCAAACTTCTCATTTCAAATGCAGTGAATTTCTGTCACTTTCAGACTGACTACTATGCAAGCCAATATAAATAAAATGGGGATTTCCACAAAAAACCCACCAGACTATGCTCTACTGAAAATACATTTACATTGTGCTTATTAGAAACTTATGCATAACCAAGATGCGTATTCTTGCAGATACCTTTTTATGGAAACCTTAACCTAAAATATGCTTTCATTATACCGCAAACACTTAAAATTATGTTTTGAAAAGATATATAGTACAACAGCCCAGCCTGACCACACTGGAAATACTATAAAAGTTTGACTGTTGAAAGGTAATAGAAATAGCACTTCACAGACACTGCACCTACGTGAAACAGTAATTTTTAAGTATGTCCAGTAAAAGAGCTCAGAACTAGCGAGATTACGTCATTGTTTCCTTCCCGTGAAGGGGAGCTATTTTAGCTAAGTGAAGCTGAGCAAAGAAGAGGAAGTCTAAACCTTCTACAGATTTGGGCCCATGAAAGAAGCATCTCTGAAGAAACTTTGCAGTGCACAAAAGGTGAGTAACGATCCCTTATGCTGTGCTAACAAAGTAACTTGGATGTTTATACGTTGTTAAAAGACTTCTCTGTTCAGAAGCTGAACATGGTAATTAATTCTAGAACTAATGAAAAGATATTTAATCCTTAATGCACTTTCAAAATATCAGCAGCATTCCATACATAACATTTAAAGAAAAATGATTGCATTTGTAAAAGCATAGTACCATAAACACCATTGTTTAGGATTAAAAAAAAAAATTTAAAAATACGCAATAAATGAAAACATTGGTAAGTACATTTAACACTAAAAGAAAAATATTTGTTTTCATGAAACTAAAACCAGGAGAAGATCGTGTTGCTTGGTCTCTCTCTGCTTCAGTAAAAATCATGTTCTCCTTGGGGAAATGCAAGCAAATATATGGGGCAGACAAAGTAAAAGGGGGGATTGGGAAGAGAGATACATGCATGGTCTTTTAAATGGAACCACTGTTACCTAACTTGCAGTAAGAATCTGGAGGAAAAGATTTAATTGTGATTTTGCTGTGAAAGTCTTGTTCTCGTACACGGCACCTAGCTGGCCTTCCCAATTCACATTAGACATTCAGAATGTCAGTTATCATTACAAAATTTAAAGACTGATAAAACATACAGACAAACAACAGAGGAATCATTCAGAATTAACACAGACAAGCCTTCCAGAAACCAATGACTCCAGGGGCTCTACAGCAAGTGCTTCAATCAATACCAGTAAGTAAATGTTATCATTATGAAAAATGACAACTAGGGCAAAACCATCCATCCAGAGGCACCCAAAGATCTGCTGACCTGGGAGATTTCAACCTGAACTCCATGCAGACAAGTACCGATGAAAAAGCAAAGTATCTCCAATTGCGTATAAATGCAGACAGGTAACTCATGCTTTTTAAAAATCTCAGTATTTCTTACCTACACAAATGTTACATTTTAGGTTCTCAAAAATTAACTGGCATGCATTTAAACTCGTGAAGTTGGGAAACAACCCACTGTTGTTTTGACACAAACAAGTGTCTCAAACAACCAACCAGAAAAAAAACCAAAAACAAACCCAACAAACCCTTTTTGTTACAGCAGGTACATTCTTTGATATATCTCAAAACTGTCACAAACTTGAAAGAACCAGCAAATAAGGCATGGAACCCCTGGTTCTCCTGAAAGAAGATCACACCAGATTCAGCTTCCTCTCTTCCTATCAACATCAGCCTACTGGTTATTTAGAAAACATGACCTGACCAGAAACAATTACAGTCACTGCAAGTCCAAAGGAGAGAAGAGCAAAACCAAAACTAAAATCTATGATGTTTCTTAATATTCAAGTGAATTCTTCTACCTATCTTATACATTACTACTCAGTTCACCTGCTAAATCACTCAAGATATTGAGCTTGGTAGTCCTGCACTATGTCATACACAATCACGAGCAAGAGAGAAAAAAAAAACCAGAACAAAAGACAAAAAAAACCCAGTTACAATGTGTAAGGGCAGGGGGGAGGTGTGTATTAAGCAACATTTGGACAATTTTGTGCAAAAATAGTGAAAGTGGAACACTGTGCCAGATAATATTTTAACTATGCTGCTAGCACGTGTGCAAAATTTTTAACCATATGCCATCTAACTTTCAATAAGGTTGGCTAGCATTCTTTAATTGTTTTGTTTTTCTTATTTTTAGAGTTCTTCATGCAATGAGGAATTTTAGAGGCATTCATACAGATGCCCTCCAAACCTCTTTTTTGCATTACATGCATAGCTTTTTCCATACAAAACATAAATTCTATTATATGTTCTAATATCCTTATCTGAGCAGAAAACACACCTTTTTTGTTTTGTACAGCTGAAAAAATGACCTTGAAATTAAGGGTTAGATATTTCTATGCATAACTTCTTTACGTATCTGTAAACTGAAGAATTTTAAGAAAATTAGAAGCTCAAATTTCAAGGCAGAAACTAACCTATATAAAGATTTAACAGGTCATACTTAAGTTAGTTACTCTATGGGCACTCTTCTCAGAAGCAGCTGGTATTTGCCAGTGTCAAACCATGATGCCAGATTAATAAACACTGGTACATACCCCTGTGCATTCCTATAGCACTGAGAAAGTATTTAGTAACATTACAGAGAAAGCATTAACCAGATGGGCAGTAACAATAAACCTTTTTTGAATGCATTCTTCACTTTTAGAGAGAAAACTCACAGGAACTATGCACCCTTCTGCTCTTGAGAACAGTTCTGGTGCCTAACCGATACTGCAGAAGTTCCTTGGCTGTTTGTCACAAGTGTGAAGATCAGACAAACAACTAACTTGTTCCTCCTCCTCCTCCTCTTCACAAAGCTGCCACAGGACTGGGTAAAAGGCCAGACAAGAGGAACCCTCCCACATAAAGTCATGAAACTGTGACCACAGCCAGAGCCAGAAAAGTGCTGGGGGTGAGGGTTAAACAAAGCACTCATGCAAACACCAGGTAAGGTCTGCCATCCTCATGGGCTCCAAGGATCCTCTCCTTCAGATCTCATCACCTCAGCCTGCACAGTGATGTTTCGGATGTCCAACTCCTATGACCAAGAAGCTGGAAGAAGGAACACAACTGTGCTATGGGGCAGCTGGCTACCAGCCAGGAACTTCTCCCCCAAACAAATACTGTTCCCATATCACCTGGCTGGAGACTGTGTTGCTTCCCATCTTTTTACTTTTTAAACAGGAAGTCTATTAATCTATTCATCTCATTTGTATGTTGGGTGGGTGGTTCTGATGCCCTGGGATTAAAGACTGTATTAGAAGCTATGAAGCTAGTAAAACAGTGTTTTAGCGTCTTTTATGAGCAAGGACTTGTTCTTTTGGGAGTTAACTAGTTCCTACACAGATAAAAAGCAAAGTCAATACTCTCTGCATATCCAAATGTCACTCCATGCCGTGCTCACTTGTTTCTATTCATAACTAGTTTTAGTCAAGAATTTTTTAACAGGGACAACTTAAAGAAATATTTTCTTTAGAAAGTAGCTCTTGCAGCTCAAGTAGAAGCGTTACAATCTAATATCAGCTACTGACGCACAATTGAAGCGTCAATCTTGACTTTTTGATTCCTTATATAAAAAGGCCCCTTAAGTAATTAAAATATTTTATTAAAACATGCTTATAAATACTATTTTCACAAGTCTGACAATACGTATTTCCCTCAGAGGATGATAATGTATTTGCAGTCAGAAAAAGCAACAAAGCCAGCACATTTCAGAGCTAAACAATACAGTCTCATCAATAAACACCATCGTAAAACAGTCTTCCTGTTTGTTTTTAAAGATAGATTTTATTTGACTGAGAATAACTTCCCATATTTTATCTAATTTTAGGGTATTTATGGAGTGCAACAGCTATTCCTAAGTTCAGTTAAACTATGATGCCTGAAAATCCCCACCCAGAAGAATATAGGATTGCATCACTGGTCTTCTACAGTTTTGTGTTCACAGTGGGATTGTTGGTGAATGCCACTGCACTATGGGTGTTCAGCTGCACTACCAAGAAGAGAACAACTATAACTGTATATATGATGAACGTCGCATTACTTGACCTATTTTTTATATTTTCCTTGCCTTTTCGGATAATCTACCATGGGACAGAAAAGTGGTCTTTTGGAGACACATTCTGTCGGATCATCGGTGCTTTCACTGTGTTTTATCCAGCCATTGCTCTGTGGCTGCTCGCTTTTATCAGTGTAGACAGATTTATGGCTATTGTCCAGCCCAAACATGTCAAAGAACTAAAAAATACAAAAAAAGCTGTGCTGGCTTGCACTGGAATCTGGATAATGACCCTCTCAACAACATCCCCATTGCTGTTTTTACGATCTGATCCAGACCAAGCCTCAAATTTTACTACCTGCATGAAAATGCTTGATATCATCCATTTAAAGGAAGTAAATACATTGAACTTTTGTCGCTTGATTTTTTTCTTTTTGATCCCCTTGTTTATCATGATGGGGTGTTACCTAGTCATTATTTACAATTTTATTCACGGCAAGACTTCCAAACTGAAACCTAAGGCCAAGGAGAGATCCATAAGGATTATAATTACTCTGATCACTCAGGTACTCATCTGCTTTGTACCCTTCCACATTTGCTTTGCCTTCCTGATGTTGCAAGATGAAAATACAATTTACAATCCCTGGGCAGCCTTTACCACCTTTCTCATGAATCTCAGTACATGCTTGGATGTTATACTGTACTACATCGTTTCCAAACAATTCCAGGCAAGAGTCATCAGTGTAATCCTTTATCGCAATTACCTTCGAAGCGTGCGCAGGAAAAGTTTTCGAACTGGAAGTGTAAGATCACTCAATAATATGAACAGTGAAATGATATAAAAAGAGAAAAAATGTCAGGAGACTTTTACAATGTAAACAAGTGGTTCCTTTTCCAAATTCTAGCACTTGGCTACACAGAAGAATGTTCTATAACCAAAAGTAACAGATGTATTTGTTGCACTGTAAATATGACAGAAGCAGAATAATAATTGCACCTCTTTTTATTTGCTCAACATCTTTTATTGTTTCACCTGAAATGAACTAAAACCTAGCATCAGTGTTAAACTTTCCAATGCTTTTATCACCTCCAAAGACTGTGAATATTGTCAGATGTGAAAGTGACTATTAATATAATAAAGTAGACAACACTGAAGAATTATGAGGCAATGTATATATTAAATTTTTATATCTGCATAATCAAATGCTCCTGAAACTACTGTATATGCCACACTTCTAAAATGAACTTCATTCTCTCAAGATCAATGTCATCATGACTTAAAGAGAAGGCATATGTAGGTAAAATTTATATTGCACTAAATTAAAAACTTCTTTGATGCAGATTTTTTTGTAACTGACTACATTCTGCAGTCATAAAAATACCATCAAAGGGTACAATGGTCAAACTGTTCATTACCTACCTGTGGGTATGATGTGCACATTTACTACACCTTACTTTTGCACAAAGCATCTTTTTAAACATATGAAAATATTAATTTCTCCAGACACATTAGCAGCCAATGTCCTAGCAACAAACTCTAGGTAACAAACATGACGAGTAACTGCAGTAGCTACTCAAGCTTTCAACTCCTTTTGAATACTCACACACTACAAAAATTGTATCTTTATAGTATCAAACGTGTTTTTTGTCCCTTACAAATCAGTCTTTAGATACTTTCAACAGATGCTCTGCAAAAAGCAGAAATAAAAAAATGTCTAATATGGTGTTTAATATTAAAAATCTTACTCCAAGAGCTTTTATTATTACCTCCGAGTGTGCAACACATGGAACCTCAAGTCTCTATGATCTCACCTGCCAGAAGCTTAACCACAAAGGGTTGCAAGCTCTATGGTTCTATTTTAGCATGCACATCTTTTATTAAGTGCAGAAATCTCAAACGTAGGTTATGCAAAACTGAACCACTGAACACCTTTAAAGCTGTAAGAACTGCAGCTGCAAGCACAAAATGGAGCAACAAGCTCTAGCACCCAATTTTTGAAAAACATACGAAATACCAGTATGAAGTGCACATGCATTTTAGAAGTGAACATAAAGCACATGACTTACAGTTCTGTTGCCTTTCTGATTAAGGACAGAAATCAGCACAACCTGATTCTAGTTTTTACAAATTGAATGGATCCAAACAATTTAGACTGAACAAATAGAGCAATAATTTGTACACTGCAGGGCATGTTGCAATCATGTTAACAGAGGAAACTGGACTAACAGATTGGAAACTAATCATTATATGGATAAATTCTAAATTAAACACAAATCATAGCTAAGAAATAAATGTTTGAAATTATAATAGTAGCGCCAAGAACCTTTACACTTCGATTCAAAAGAGGATTAAATTTAATTTGAAGTGTTACATGAAGAAAGGTTTTTTAAAATAAAATTTTCAGAAAACAATCCCTTGAAACTATATCTAAAAGAACCAATTCATTAGAAGTTACTTACAAACCAGAAGGCAAGCTGTTGATGGTGATGCCAAATATATACTGAGTGATTTCTACAAGGAGAAGATCAAACAAAGCTGAGAGCATCCAAGCGCCCAGTAAAAAAGACTGGAAAGAAAAAGGTTAATTTGAATCAATTCAACAGTTTAAAAATAAGGTTTTAATATACTTCTAAATATAAGAAAAAATAAGAAAACCTCTACATTAGTTCAATTAAGGCTAATTGAATCTTTAACACAATGCAATTCCAGGTCTACTTGTCTAGATACTGAAGAATGAAGCGTAAGATTGTTTACAAAATTAAATTCTAAGGGTCTAATATCTTACAACTGATATAGCTGCAAACAGTAATCAGAATAATCCACTGATTGCAAGATATTATCAATATAAATTTAAATTTATGAAAACCAAATTATCTTTAAAACCCTTTAATATATTTATCTATACAACATGCTAGAAATAAAACTGCAGTATTCATCTAAGAGTACAAGACTAAACTGTATAGAAAAGTTTCTACTAAAAAAACCCCTCAAAACTGGAACTTACTGAAAATTTTCTGCTGCCATATCTTCTTTCAAATATTCTGAAGTTGTAAATGAGCAGACTGCTGCAGAATGTGTCTTTCAAATCAAGACATATTGCTCTTCCACATACAAGTCTCCAAATCTGGAAGGTTAATGATCATCATGTTAAGCCTCTCTTCCTTCAAGGAAACTCTTTACAGAATTTGTGGTCAGAGGGAATGCAATACTGGAGTCAGATAACAGAAATGCAGCACAGTTAAGGAGGGAAATACAGAGAGTAGAATGTTATGGAGAGTTCAAGAAGTCTCTTTAAAACTGAAATATTTTCAAGGCAGATGTCTAACTGTTAAAATAAATAAACAATTGAAATTAACTCAGATACACTTTCATGTTCCTTTACATTCACAAATAAAAATGTAAATCACAACCCTAGTGAATTTAGAATTATAAAAAAAATATTTTTGAAGCAACATGTAGATACAAACTAGTACAGTTTAACAGCTCTAAGAAGGTCTAATCAGATCAGCTTGCTCAGGGCCATGTCAAGTCTTGAACACCTCTAAGGATGGAAACTGTTCCTCTGTTCCATCCGTCTTACAGTAAAAACCTTTTTCTTTAAATGGAATTTCTAGTATTTCAATTCATGCCCATTGCCTCTTGTCCTTTCACTGGGCCTGGCTCCGTCTTTTTTGCTCCCTTACATTAGGTATTTACACACACTGGTAAGATCTACCCTAATTCTTCTCCAGGCTAAACAATCCCAGCTCTCTCAGCCTCTCCTCACACACCAAATGCTCCAGCCCCTGATCGGCCTGGTGGCCCTCCACTGGACTCTCTGCAACATGTCAAGGTCAGTTTTGTACTCAGGAGCCCAGCACAAGGGACAGACGTGGTCTCACTGAGACTGAGTAGAGATGATCACCATTCAGGCCGCCTTGTGAGGCTCTTCCTAATGCNCACCAAATGCTCCAGCCCCTGATCGGCCTGGTGGCCCTCCACTGGACTCTCTGCAACATGTCAAGGTCAGTTTCATACTCAGGAGCCCAGCACAAGGGACAGACGTGGTCTCACTGAGTAGAGATGATCACCATTCAGGCCGCCTTGTGAGGCTCTTCCTAATGCAGCCCAGGAGCTGTTGGGCATCTTAGTCACAATGCTGCATTGCTGGTTCATGCTCAACTTAAGCCTCCACCAGGACCCTCAGGGCCTTTTCTGTAAAGTGATTTCCAGCTGCTCAGCCCATAGCTTGTACTGGTGCATGGTGTTACTCCTCTCTGACGCAGGAGTTTGCACTTGCCTTTGCTGTACTAAGGTTCCTATTGACCCTTTTCTCCCCCTCTAAATGGCTGCAGAACTAACAGGTGTAACAACTACAAATCCAAGTTTTACATCACCTACAGGCTTGCTGAGAAAATGCCATGTCCTGCTGTCCAAGTTATGAATGAAGACACTGAACAGTATTGGCCCCAATCCACTTCACTCACCATTCTCACTATCCCATGTCAACATCCCCAATCTTAAATCCTAGCCTCAGTACCACCCCTCCTGAAGCTGAGACTGGCAGGACTGTGACCTTGCAGCTGAATATTTCCTGAGACACACTACCTGAACAGCCCTCACATAGACTAAGAAAGGCTTCTAGCCTTACTGCTCTTTGCTTTAGCCAGCTTAAAAAATACATAGATGTGATATAATGACGATCTTCTACAGCATCTTCACTGCTCTTGAGGGTCCTCTGTATGGAGACAAAGACCTTTTAGTTTTGGACAGCATATATTTTGCCTTCCAAATCAAATATACACTTCTTCAACTGTTCACTTTAATTCCTGTGCTCTCTACCAGCTTTAAGAAGTGTTAAAATCCAACATCCAAAATGTTTGTTCAGCCCCTGAAAAACTCTTTCCATGAAACACATCCTTGCAGGTTAATTTATTCTAAACAAATTTTCTTTTAAGAGTCCTCATTTGAATATTAGCACCAAACAGGAGTTAAACAACTTGCTTTCCCTGATCTCAGAGGTACTCAGTGATATAGTATATAGCTTACTCCAAAGGCTATGGCAATAACTGAAACAATCTCATTAAATAAAATATCCAAACTCACAAACTCCCCAATGCACCACAATAAAAGTGTTGTAGCTTTTACAGATACTTGCAAGTGTTTATGGTTAAGATACAGCAGAGATGGTTTCTTTGAATAAAACACAGTTACTAATGTTTTTCAGCAGATCAAACATAAGGAAAGAGAGGATTTTTCTAAAGATAAATTGCAAAACAAACAAACAAATCCCAAACCCACACAATTTCCATTTAAAACTTGAATAGTTTCTCAGACTTGTTCATCCCCCTCCCCAAACACTTGGCTATAACATTTTTAAAATGCAGATATCATTTATGTATTTTCACTGCACAGCATCAGCAAGACACTTGGAAAATATGAGTAGTGCTCTTGCAGAGTTGTAATTTATTATTGCAATAAAGCTCTTGTTCTTGACAAGAAAGATTATAGAGAGTGCAATAGCACAGAGTATCACTAGCTAGGTCTAATAATCTTTTAAAGCTTATAGGCTACAACTGATATCCTCAAAGACACTAATTTGACCACATACCTTTTGTTTGATGCGATTGTAAAATCTGTGGTGTATGATAAACACAGAGGCATTTGCTGACCCTTCTCTACTGAGCAGTAGTTTGCCACTTCCAAAAATTAAAAACATCCCAAAACAAATACCCATAGAACTTATTTAATCACTTTTAAGTGCATTATTTCAACATTTAGAGCTGATACTACAAGATCCTTAATTAAACTAAAAATAAAACCTTACAAGATATAATACCTTAAAGATAGAGTATCTTAGTTTGAAACAGGAATGAATAAGAAATTAACCAATTCAGCTGATTACTGAAGAGCATGACAAACTCCCCCATAACCCGAAATTTTCAAATTAGAAGCAGCAGTTCTATTCAACAGGCAAAGTTTAGTTTTCCACAACTAACTACAACAGAAGTTACAGAATGAAAGTTACAGCCTCCATTGTTAAAATAAATCATTTATTATCAGCATGCCTAATCAAAATAGCCCTCTTTAGCCTCAAAAATTAAGCACAATAAGATACTGACATCCATATCAAAATACTTGTGTTATTAAATGGGTTAAATCACACTTCATTCACAGCAAGTTTCCAAATGCCAGTGCCTGAAAGAAAAAGTTACAAAAGCTGAATAATTTCCCAGACAAGACAAAGAAGTGAAAAGCTATGTTGATTGTTTCAGATCAGTTTTTCTCATGTTTTCCAAAAAGTAGCATATTGGGGTGACATAAAACAAGGTAAGAACAAGCTAGTCTACAGCAGTTCTTTACCTGTTCTTACAGAACAAAGGGAAAGAACCAGCGGACAGACTGTGGGGAAAAATTGCACAGAAGATCACAGTTTGCAGTCTCTTTTCACACAAAGTGAACAGACTCTTACCTGAAAATCCTCTTTTACCGCTTCTAGGTTATACACAAAGAACTTCTGATAATGCTGGAAGAGCAGAGTCAACAGAATCGAGATGGCACTTGGGACTAGTAACAAACTCTTTGACAAAGGCGCTTTATCTTAAAGAAAAACAAACAAACAAACAAACAAACAAACAAACCATTTTAGAGAAAAGTCAAAAAGTGACACATTTAAACAGGTGANAACAAACAAACAAACAAACAAACCATTTTAGAGAAAAGTCAAAAAGTGACACATTTAAACAGGTGACTGGAAGACATAATAGCAGTGACACTATCTTGACTTTTTAGCTCAACAACTTCCCAAGTTTCCAAAAACTTGCATATAGATAGGAAGAACATAATAACCAAAGGAAATGTTTAGAGATATTAATGACAGTTAAATATTAACCAGACATTTTGTTTCCAACATTGTTTCATGAAATTGTTTGGCTACAATTAAACCTAAGTTCTCTGCACCTATAGAGGTTATGTCCTCCTATGCTGCCCTCCTAAGGCTCAATCGTATTTCAGGAAATAAAATAATCACTCTCTTCTAGCAAAATATACATGCACATCTAGTTAAAACAAATACTTCTGTTTTCTTTGCATTAGGGATTAAGATTAGCATTTTCTTAGAGGCTACAAAGCAGGAACCACCTGAATAAATGTCCTGAATAAATCTACTTTCTCTCCACTGCACTTAGATCCACCATTCAAGGAAACATCTAAGTCAATTTACATGATACTCATCTTCCTTCCATTTAATCATTACAATTGTTCATAAAGAAATTACTAGAACCAGGATGTTTGTGAAATCAGAACTTCTTTCCCTCTAGGGGCATAACTTTCAGAAAGGACACTCAGAAGAAAGCAAGCAAAGAACAGAGAAATCTGCAATACACATCTCACATTTACTAAAAACTGCCAAGTAGAAGATCCAACAGGAGTATACCCAGCAATTCACCTTAACCTGTTGGTGCAGTTGATGCAATAAAACACAAACTCTTGCCCAACAATTCAAGCCAATACAGAGACTCTGAAATATTATTTATTCTATGACTTTTCTTTTTTTCACATATGCAAGCTGAACCACATTTACTTCCTTTCCAAACACCTCATCTATGGCACAGAATCCACTCATTTTCAGACAACTGTTTTTGCAGGGTATTACAAAATCCATAGCTCTGTTGTCATTCTTCTTAATATAATAAAAAGAGAAATGAGATTACTTTAAAAGTACTAATGGGGAGTAAAGAGCAGGAGCACAGGAGGAAGAAAACTGCATGAAACAGCATAATACAATAAACATTTACTACCTGTCCAGATTAACGTGACTACCATGAATGATTTTTTCAACATCTGCTGCACACTAGAACAGTGAACTGCTAGAAAAAGCATATAGTAATAGGCACCAAAGGCAGGATTTTAATTATGACACAATCCCACTGTCATCGAAAATATGGTTCTTGCTACATAGTTTAGGCATGATCCTCATCCAAGTATTAACTGATGTGATTTCACAACTTCAAGACTTTGATGGGCACTGTTAGCTGTTCACCACCTTGAAGTCTGAAGTCTTCTGATGTTCACCATGGGAAGAAAACATCTCTTTGTGGATTATAATGAAAACTTGTACTTAGCACTCTTAAATCAGCCCACACCCATACCTTTTGAGTTCATTATTTAAGCGTGCAGTTTCCATTTAAGCAAGTATGGCCTTAAAGAACTATCCTTTTAGAGAAATTAGCAGTGACTTGGATTGACACAGGTTGATGTTACTCTGCTGAATATAAGCTCTACTTTAATGATTGTATGAGATACCCAGGCAGAAAGTCTGGCTGATTCTTTTTTTTAACGCAAGAAAACTGTCCACCTTTCAATCTAATATCTTTCTTTGGGTTTTTTTTTTTGCTCTCCAAAAATAAAGTCTATATTCTTTAGACATCCATTTTTAAAATTATTCATTCTTCTGATTCAGTTGAGCTTTTCAAAACCGTCTGAGGCCATCAGAGTACTGTAGAACACTGGGGGGAAAAAAGAAGCTGGAGCTTCCTGAAAGCTACTATGCAGACAATGCACACACAAGTTCATTAGAAACCTCAAGCAATACTCCCTCAGTTAACTTAGTTAAATTAACATTTCTTAACATAAAAAGGTCAATTTTATAATCAGGATACAGATTTTTGATACTTGAAAGTACAGCCTAATTCAGCAGAATTGTAATAGTCACAACAGTAAACGTTTCTGAAACAAAGCCTGATAAAATTGTTATTTTACTATCAGATGCATTTACTTTATTCCATGAATTTTCGGAAATTTTCACAAGAACTCATTAATCCTATAATACTTTTTACATAAGGATCACATTACCACAAAAAAACCATGACAACAAAGTCTCTAGATATCCCACTGTGACTATGTTTTTCTATACAGGTTTAATACATAGATTTTACTGCACTTTTTATCATTAGATCACTTTTACGTTACAGGTAATATACACTTGAAATACTTTATCCTATCAAGTTAATTCCTAATCTGAATGCATTCAAAAATAACCAACCAACAGAACCTTATCTGTTTTCTCCAAAAGTGTGAACACACGTTTTTTAAGAGCCTCCTTTTAGCTTTCAGCTTAGACACTTTCAACCTTGATATAGAGGAAAAGTACTTATTATTAGACATGTCATCAAGTGAAAAACCACAGAAGCAACTAACCCATGAATCTGACAGTCACCCACAGGGAACATCACATGTGTAATGGAAACTTCTACTCTCCAGCTTCTCATAATGTCATCATGGTTGAGAAGTTTATTCTTGTCTGCTGAACTTGAAAAATATAATAATGTATCCTCTGAAAATCTTTTTCCAAGTGTTTCACTGCACAGTGTAGCAGTTTGCTTTATCCCTCAACACCATACAGATCCTTCTGAAGGACTGCTGAGAGGTTCCAGGGAAGGAGCAACCTTCCCACTGTTGTGGAATGTCTCAACCATGTCAGACCAAAAATGACTAACAATCCGGATTTTGCACTATCAGACATTCTGACATCCAAGTCAAATTCCTTACTTACAATGCAGAAGTAAAATTTAGAAAGCGAAATTCTAATCCAATGAAAGTGCAACCATGTGTGAGATGGAAACACGTACCACCAACCTACCAGGGCACCAGTCTGCTGGCAGCACCAATGCATGTGCACAAGAAGGAGAAAACGCAGTGTCTTTATACCACAAAAAGAAAGAAGAATGAAAGGATAAACATCCATTTTGACCCTGAAAGTTAAAATATATCAAATACTGTCTTCAAAAGTCTTGGAATAAATTTGCAATTTCAAAGTACTCCTTAAGTGGCATTTGTTTCAAACAACAGGCAGTAATAATACTGGTGCTGCAACACATCTACTGAGCATCCACCTAAGTACACAGAGAAATTTCATTAATAACCAGCAGAATACGCCCACGCTATGATGAAGAGCAAGAAATTAGCTTCCACTACAGATCTTTGCTTCTTCCCGGTGCAATGGAGAAGCTTCCCTCCAAAACTGCTCTCATAATCTCATGGGCAAGTGTCCCAACCTTCATGCCACCAACTGTGCAATGTGAAGCTGATGCTAAAATGTGACATAAATGAGAAAACCACTTCTAAGTCTCAACATTCCACCCCTGCACTTATCACAAAGCCCACAGATCCTCTTCTTCCACAACTTACTATTCTTCTGGCTGCCGGTACCACTTTTAAAGTACAGAGAGTGAAGGATACAAGTGTCCATCTGTCTCAAACAGAGGGGGACGTTTATGGCACAACTGCTTGAATTGCAGCTTCAGAAGCCACCGCTGCACTAATGACAAGAATGAGAAAGCTACAGCAACAGGTGAAGTTTTTGAAATTATTTCCTGTCTCTGCCTGTTCACTACTCACAGGTGAAGAGACAGCAGATGGGCATACCAGAACAGGCAGCCAGATCAAGCTACTGTTGCAGAACAGCTCTTGTGGGAACGACTTCACCCCGTGGACTGCTATTCTAGGCTCAAGACTCAAGGGTTGACTTGGGAGAGGATCTCATTGCCAGTCAATGTGAAGTGATGAGCCAGCTGACAAGCAGTGGCTGCAAAAGCTCTAATTAGCTCAGGGCAATTTCTGCGGGGATCCCTACTGAGCTTACACCACAGCTGCAGACAAAATATGCTGTGTAACAGCTCTTTTTTTCCACTATCATCCGCAACTTTCCCAAACCCAGCTGCTATAAGGCAGGCACATCACTTTCAAACAGACAATTAACTGCTGGGGGCTACTATAATGGCACGAAATACCCACAAGCCATTTTTTAAATGCTGATACACAAGATCTGTGAATCTTTTAGATCATAACTGATACACATCTGAATGCACAGTACTTCCCAAATGCACTTATGGAATCTGCATTTTGGGTGGTTGTTTTTCCTGCATTAAACCATCATGCAGATCTTAATCTACTGTATTCCAAGACCTATCCAAGACACTGCAACAGGCTCACCAATCAGCAGTGATGTTTGATTGCAAGTGAAAACAGTAAGAGTATCACTGCAAGAACAGTTTTTCACCAAATGCTTCTAAACTTAGTATTAAGTAAGTCAATAAAGAAACCTGTGATCATGCTTTAAATCTACTTTTTAAAGGCACAGGTAAGACTGCACTCAAACCACTTACCTATACATTTACTGTTTAGAAAACTGCTAGGTATAGCCTAGGTCACAAACAATTAAAAAAAAAGAGAGAGATACAAAAAGAAAAAGAAAAAAAAAAGAAAACCTTTGTTTCCAAAAGCAACACTTGAAATAGAAACTGAATCAGGTTGAAAGTAACAAAAATATTCACCTCATTGAGCAGACTTTTCTTCCTTCCAACCAGAGAGACATGTTACCACAGTACTTTTAGTATACACTGTCAGAAATATCAGGTATGGCTACACTGCAAGACCATGTGGACATCTCCACACAAGCTTGAAATGAAATGAGCTAGCTCTGCAGAAGCAGAATAGTCACAGTTTTGTGGCCTTCAATGCTACGCTGCTCCGAGGACTCAAGCTAACCAGGCTGCACTGTGGCATGCTGATGTATAAGCTAATGTGCTTTCCCATATAGTACCGTACTGCATAATACTGTTATGCACAAAAGTCTTATGTATTCAATACATGCTTCATTTTTCTTTCAGTCATAGCACAAAGCATCAATTTATATAGCTTTATTATTTTCCTGACGCCTCTGCACAACACAGTTCAGCCGTGCCAGTTATGCAAGCAGAGGAGCAGAGAGATTCCTTCTTGCCTTGGGGATTTTTAACAAATTGTTAGCACTGCACTACAAGGTTCACAGAGAGGTAAAAGCCTAAGCTGCACTAGCAAGTTCAAAGGATTCTACTCCCTACTACTACAAGAAGTAGCTTGTGTGCAGTAGTTAAAGTAGTCAAATATTTTCCAAATGTAACAAGTGCATATGCTTTAAAACATGGATTTAAATTTTACCTTAATAAAGACTAACTCTGAACAGGCTTTCCTACTTCACTCCCGTGCAGTACATAACCAGCATGAAGAATACTGGGAAGGGATATTACAATGTCTGCAGAAAGGTTTGGTGTTGGTCTAACTGGTTTAAACTGTTGGTAAGGCCTTCTTATAGTGGAAAGCCTTCCTGTGTGTCATACTTCGCTTCTGGGACGCAGCCTCTTGGCAAACTAAGCAGCACTACAGTAAAGCAAACAGCCAGGCCTTTCACACACTCATGAGAGCCTCTGCAGAACTGCTGAAGTGTTTCAGCAGCATTGCTCATGGGCCCGCAACACAAGCAACCAGCCTGGGTCTGGCACCACAGCCCACCTCTCCAGCACCCCTAAAGCCAGGTGCTGGCAGGATGCCCCTGGAACACACTGCAACGCTCTTTCACAAGTCAGCTCAACTGGGTCAGTGTTCTGATAAGCCACTGCATGTGTCTGTGCTGTGTCTCCTATTAGTACTCAGAGTCACAGGCTCTTTTTTCCAGGGCATACCAGCTCCTCCAGTATTTCAGATAACAGAAACCGTTTCCACAGCAAGGGCAAACTGTCTTTGTCCTTTTAAAAGGTGGTGTTCTTTGTTTCCTGGCTTCCCTATCTCATAGTTGTACCATGTACCAGGTATGTTTATTTTTATTTACATCTCCTCGTCCAAGCATTATAGATGTTAATCAGTCTGTCAGAGATGGCACAGCAGGCTGCAGGAGCCTTCAGTGTGACCTGGCATGATCATTCTTATTGCTGGTGAACCAGGTGTCCACTTATTTTATCCAGGGTCACCGATACAGGTCCCATTATCCACCGACACCGCCTTCTGCCAGAGGTTACTGCTCCCAAGCCCCAGGGGCAGAACACACAAGTACAGTTCCCTGGTGCCACATCAGGCACTGATTCATTAACTACCTGAACCATCAGATACTGTGCATCACTGATGGAATCCCACACCTGCTGCTACTGCAGCAACTTCTACTACATAGACAGAAAGAGAAGTCTGAAGGCACAGGGACACCTTAAACTACTACAGTTGTGCCCAGGGTGAGCACGTCACTGCCACCTAAATCCACGCCTCACTGGAGTTTGTCAGTGCACCTGTACCAGCCAAGTCTTATTGTAAAAACCCACTTTAGGTCAACTGGTGAGTTCAGTAAGAACGTATGTTGTACTTGTTTTTGAGAAGGAAAAAGAAAGTACAACATTTGGTATGAAGCTGTGTCAGGGAAGGTTTAGGTCAGAAAGGTTCTTTACCCAAAGAGTGATCAGGCACTGGAAGAGGCTCCCCAGGGAGGTGGTCACAGCACCAGCCTGACAGACTTCAAGCAGCGTTTGGACAATGTTCTCAAGTACATGGTGTGATTCTTGGGCTGTCCTGTGCAGGGCAGGAGTTGGACTTGATAATCCTTGTGGGTCTTTTCCAGATCAGGACATTCTATGATTCCATGCTTTTCTTTTTGCACAATGACATATTGTCTAGGCTTTTTCCCTACCATAAATATGTTTCTTATGACAACCATTTCCCACTCATCCTTCTGATGGACCTATCCCAGAAAAACTTGTAAATACTGACTGTCACTTTCCACCCGTTCAGTCAAACAATGTTTTCCCCCTACATTCTTTCTCATAGAATTATACACAGATATGTGCCATTGAAAAGTCCCTCTACAATATCTATTGGGGGGCACAGGGAGGGATAAAAAATCAGGAGCTGTGAATCAAGGTACAGTACTATCAGATCCATCTGAAGAAACACTCTTCCCTTCTTTGGATTCCTCATACAAAATACAGCTACAACTAACACCCCTTCTTAAATGGCAGAATTATTCCCCCCTAGTCAGAGGGTGCTTTCACACCCAAACTTGGATTTCACAGACTCAATTAAGTTGGAAAAGACCTCTGAGATCATCAAGTCCAACCTGTGACCAAACACCATCTTGTCAACTAGACATGGCTCTGAGTGCCACATCCAGTCTTTTCTTAAACACCTCCAGGGATGGTGATTCCACCACCTCCCTGGGCAGCCCATTCCAATATCTAATCACCCTTCCTGTGAAGAAATTCCTCCCAATGTCCAACCTGAACCTCCCCTGGTGCAGCTTGAGGCTAAGTCCTCTTGTCCTGTCACTGGTTACCCAGGAGAAGAGGCCGACCACTACTTTGCTTCCTTTCAGGTACTTCTAAAGAGTGATCAGGTCACCCCTCAACCTCCTGTTCTCCAGCTTAAACAACCCCAGCTCCCTCAGCCGCTCCTCACAGGACATGCATTCCAGATGTTTCATCAGCTCCACTGCCCTTCTCTGGACATGCTATAGCACCCCAGTGTCCTTCCTAAACTGAGGGTCATAGAACTGGACACAGTACCCGAGATAAAGCCTCACCAGTGCTGAGTACAGGAGGACAATCACTGCCCTGGTCCTGCTGGCCACACTATTTCTGATACAGGCCAGGGTGCCATTGGCCTTCTTGGCCACCCGGGCTCACTGTTGACTCATGTTCAGCTGGCTGTCAACCAGCACCAGGTCGTTTTCCTCCGGGCAGTTTTCCAGCCACTCTTCTCCAGATCTGTAGTGCTGCCTGGGGTGGTTGTGACCCAAGTGCAGGACCCGGCACTTGACCTTTTTGAATCACATACTGTTGGGTCTTGAACCATTGATTCAGCCTGTTCAGATACCTCTGCAGAGCCTTCCTGCCGTCCAGCAGGCAGACACTCCCACCCATTTTGTATGGAGCACGCAGTTAGTCAGCAAAGCTTTGACTTATCATTTGTCCTCGCCTGCTCTTAGGACAGTAGTGCCCAAGTCCACACCGCAGCCGGGTCAGTTCCTCACTGCTGCTTCCAGACGCTGCAGGTTCTGCGTCCTGTAAACAAGCTCAGAGCCAACCCCCGATACCTGTGAAGTCAGTTCAGGCAGCACCGGGACATGAAATTATTTACATGTGTTGCATGTAAAACAGTAAAGCTGAACAGAGCTGGAGGCACGTTAGTCCTCGCGTTTGCCTCATCAATAAACTGGTTTTAAAAAATAAGTTTGATTTCACACTAACAAAATAGGGTTTTTTGCTTTTTCTGATACGTATCTTGGCATGGAGCTCTATATCGCTGTATGCAGATACGTACATACACACAGAGACACACACGGACATACAGACACATACACACAGACACATACACAGACACACCCTCGGCTCCTCCCGCCGTCACGTAGTTTAAAAGTCCAGCCAAGAGGGGACCGAAACCAGCGGCTCCCCCGGGGCCGGCGGCGGCAGCGCTGCCCGGGCTCCCACCCCTGGCCGCCGCCCTCCCTGGACCGCGGCGGGACCGGTACTCACAGAACCCGTTGGAGCCGGTGCTGGTGAACATGGCAGCGGCCCGGCCCGGGCGGCGGGCGCGGCTGGCGGAGCCCCCGAGGTCGGGCAGCCCCTGAGGAGCCGCGGCGGGCCGGGGCCGGGGCTGGGGAGGGCTAAGGCGGCCGCGATGGGCCAAACGCCGCCGCCA
>VZTE01003528.1:0-11138 GCA_013397775.1 Eulacestoma nigropectus
GGATGCTCCGGAGGGGCCGGGACTGAGCGGGGACGCTCCAGAGGGGCCGGGACCGAGCGGGGATGCTCCGAGCGGGGATGCTCCGAGCGGGGATGCTCCGGAGGGGCCGGAGCGGAGCGGGGATGCTCCGAGCCGGGATGCTCCGGAGGGGCCGGACCGAGCGCGGATGCTCCGGAGGGGCCGGAGCGGAGCGGGGATGCTCCGGAGCGGCGCACGGAGCCGAGGTTCCCGCTGCCAGGAGGGTCCTTGGAGAAGGCGTTGGGTCCCCCGGTCCCCCGTGCGGAGGGTCCTCGGGGCAGAGGGTGCCAGGAGAAGGCGCCGGCTCCCCGGTGCGCAGGGTCCCGGGAGAAGGCGCTGGGTCCCTGATCCCCGGATCCCCGGTGCAAAGGGTGCCAGGAGAAGGCACTGGGTCGCCGGGTCCCATCTGCGGAGGGTCCTGGGAGAAGGCGCCACCGGGTCCCCGGTGCAGAGGGTGCCAGGAGAAGGCACCGGGTGCCCGCTGCAGAGGGTCCCCGGGTCCTCGGGTACTCGGTGCGGAGGGTCCCGGCAGAAGGCGCCGGGTCCTCGCGTTCCCGGTGCGGAGGCTCCCGGGAGAAGCCGCGGTGCAGAACGGGGACGGCCGCGCTCCATCGGCTCTGCGGGGAGGCAGCGCCGGTGCGGTCTCGTTCCCCGGCCCCGGGCACCCGGCACCTGCCGCGGGCACCCCCTCAGCCTCCGTCGGCAGCGATAAAGGCTTTTGCGGGACTTCACCGGGAGTTTGGGATGGTCCCGTGTGGGAGCTGGGTGCCCGCTCGCTCCCGTTCCCTTGCCTTGGGCTGATGTCAGAGCCCCCGGGCAGTGAGAAAAAAATACCGGAGACGGAACCGTTTCGTTCCTTTTGTCGTTTTCTTTATTTCGGTGGAGGGAAATGCCAGGATGCAGGGTGTCCCATCCCAAACTCCCGACCCTCACAGGCATGAGAAGCCAGGCAAGCACAGCACAACGCTGCTCCTAAACCGAAAATCCTTCTCTTTAACTCAAATGAAACATCCCTTCCAAAACAAGAGCTTTGACCCCTGCACTAAGAGCTTTTGGAGCAAGACTGGAAGCAAAGGAAGGACGAGCCTGGCTGCAGTGCGTGGGATCCACAGCTTTGTTCCCTGAGTCACCTGTGGCAGCTCGGTCAGGCTGGCCAGGGTAGAAATACGCAGAAATCCAAATGATTTTTAACAGCTTGTCCTCCCTACAGTGGACGTGGCCTAAGACAAAGAAAATAAGGATGAAATGCCTGGCCGGGAGCCTCGCAGGAACAGAAACAGCCTTGTAAGCACAGCCTGAGGTTTGCCAAGCTCCGGCTCTGACGGAGAGTGCAGGAGCGTTGGGTTCCAGGGCAGGTGTCCGCAGCAGGACACTCTCCCTGCCCTCGGGAAGCTGAGTTCCCGAGGGCCAACAGCTGAAATCCATGGGAGAGCCCGTGGTGTGCTGGAAAAACAAGGTGGCTGCTGAATGCAGCGGGGCAGAGCCCGCCAGGCTTTAGGAATCGGCATAAACACCTTGAATTTGCACCCAGCACTGCGACAGCAGCTCCTGAAACACCCAAAAACGGGTGCTGGGGATGCTCCTGGGAAAGGCAGCGGGAATCAGCAGCAGGTCAGCCTGGCGCTGCCGAGGGGTAGAGTGCTCCAAGCGGGTCGGCCTCCAGAGAGCTTCTTACAACGTCCAGAGCAGGCTGTAAATATGATTCCTTACTTTCCACAGCAATGCCAGGGCCTGCAGTCGCTCCTCGTTGCTTAAACTCTCCTCCTCCTCCTCGTTTGTTCGCTAAGTTTCCAACTCCGCCACGAGCTCTCTTGAAATCCTCGGTGGAAAGGCTTTGCCCAGATGCTCCCTCCTGGCGCAGAGGCTCCGAGAACAGCGTCCCCGGGCTGCTGCTGCTCCATCCCACCCACTGCCGCGCCTGGCACCGGCGGTGTTTGCCGAGCTCCCCGCATCCCCGACGAGGAAGCGCCGCATTGTTGCAGCAATAAACGCAACGGCCGAGGGCAGCTCGAGGTTCACGGGTGCCACATTTGTGTGTGCAGGAGGCGCAGAGTTTACGTGGTGGGGAGCAGGAAGGAGAGACAAGTGCTTGTGTTTGTTGAGCAATCCGGCGAGTTGGGCAATCACGCTGTTTGTGAGCTGGTCGCGGGTGGCTCCGTTCGTTTGCAAGGGGAAGGGAAGTCCAAAACTTATGGATGATGGAGCTAGAAAGCAAAATCTATAAGGGGGGGGGGGTGACTGCAATTAGTTTATCCATTTAGTGAGATGAAGATAATTAAATCCACGGGATTTGAAAGACACGGACACAGTTCAGGTACCCATATCAGAGAAAAAAAATATCCCTCCTGTTTCTCTTTGTGTATCTCCTATGAACTGCTAAAATAACCATTTGAGGAACCTTGAAGAAGTATTTGCCCACCTACGTGCCAGCGAAACAAAGAGCTGTGATCCACTCCTGCTAAGAGATGCTCAGCTGGGGGGTGAGTGCAGCAGTTCCCTGTGCAATATCTCCAAGATACTCCAGATTGCAGCCCGGCTTTGGAGACTCTTACTCAGCCTTTACTCATGCGAAGCGGCTGATAAAAAGTCCAGCCCTACTACAGATTTATCTGCCCAGATGAGTAAGGCTTGCTCAGCCATTCAGCGTTTCACACGAGGCAGGGTAGAGCAGATCCATCTCCACTGTTCCACAGCTCTCTCAAAGTCGGGGCAGCTCTGCCCAGAAAGCTCTTCTCAGGATGAAATATCGATTCGAAACCTCTCGCACAGATAATGAAAACCATAACAGAGCCGCCTGCGTGGGCTCCAGCAAGAGGAGCCCTTCCAAACCTCCAAACAGGGAAGCTGAAGTTACAAGAAAAGTTTCTAAAAAACCCTTTCCTGTTGCAACAAGCCAGGACAAAGAGAGTGAGACAGCTGAAAACTTAACCCTCAGCGCTGAGCGAGGGGTTTGTTTTCCTTCTCTCCGTGGATGATTTTCCAATCTGACGCGGCCTTGCCTTGGAAATCTCTCACTGAAATATCAGGACAGTGGCTTGAAATGGTCATGGGCTGAGGGATTTTCAAGGCAAGACCCTTTATCTGCAGGAAAAGTGGTACTGAGGGACAGGAAGGGCTCTGGGAAAGAGCATTCGGGAATTTTTCTCTGTTTTTTCTGTCGTGGTTCTCCCCTCGGTTGTCACCACAGCCACCCTGTCCCTCAGCTTGCAGATTCCCCCTGGAAGGAAATTTGGGAGTTGTGTTGCAGGCCCAGGCCTTGGCAGCTGGACCAGAGGCTTCACCCCTGCCTCAGTCCACGGGCGACGTTATTAAAGTGCTTTTTCTGCCTTGGCACTGAAAGGACCTAATTATCAGATTGCATTAGTTCTCATCTCCTCAAGTGGCCAAATCTGCTCTGGTTCTCAAGGATTTTATTGCCAGCTGAAAATGGCTTAATTGTATTGTGCTTGCAAAGAAAACACGGGCTGGGGGGATCAAAGCTCTCCACAAGAGGAGAAGAAATGCCATAAATAACACGTTGGGCTTTTATTTTTTCGGGTCTCGCCATTTCCACGCATGTAAACTGGCGTGAGTTTGCCTTTCTCCCCTACCCGTGAAGTCAACTGGAAAAAATTCCTCAGGAAAAGGTGGTTTCCCCATTCCCAGTAACCTCCTGGGGTTTAGGCATTAGCTGGATCTTTACAGGTCCAGTGCTGGGATCTCCGAGGGAAAATGAGCCCACGCCGGTAACAGAAGGAATGGGGAAATCCAATGACAATTCCCCAGAGCGAAGCTTGCGTGTTTGATAAGACTTGAGAGAGCAAAAAAGGAGATTTGCAAGCAAATGGGATCTACAGACGTGCAGTTGTGCTGGATGAAAATGGGTTTGTCCATGGGAGGGATGAAATCTGACAGAGGAAATTCGATTTAGGCTTTAGGTACCTGAGCAGAGCGGAACTCACACCCCATCCACATTTGTGTTCTTTAACCATATATTTTGTGTCCAAAAATCTTCATTTAAGATTCCAGGCTGTCTTAGTTAGGCTTATCCTAAAGGCAAATCACCAGTCCAGCAATGGTATTTTGGAAAAAAATAAAAGTATTTTCGGTCCTTGCTGCTGCAGGAGGGGGATGGGGGGAGCAAGGTGAGGAAATCTTGAAATACGGAATTCCAAACAGAAATCCACTGCTAGCAGGAGCTGTATCTAACTCCCAATCCAACAGCAACCCACAAGTCCTGCCAAGGAAAACTCCTTTCCAGCCCTGTATTCCACGTGGCTCGGTTCTCACCAAATTAAGGTGCCCCATTTAAAGCATCTCTAGTTCCCAGCTAAACTTTCAGACCCAATAAAACGCGATGTTGGTAGAAAGGGAACTCTGAGCTCTCAGTGCAGGGTCAAAGGCCTTCGAATGATTAGCAAAAATATTCATCTGATATTTAGTGTACACCTGGCACATTCTGTATTTTCTCCAAGCAGACAGGTCCAGCACCATTCAGGGACCTGTTTCCACAATCCAGGATTGTGGATAATCTCCCAGAAATGCAGTAAATGTTAAGGGCATCTGGCATTGTTCGTGTCACACACAGAGCAATATTCCATATCCTTCCTCGTCAAGCCATCAGTCACTTTGAGCTCAAAGGCAGCAGTGAGGAGGTGTTTTCAGATTAATGAGAAGGAATTTTCAGATTAACGAGGAGGAATTTTCACATTAATGAGGACGAATTTTCAGATTAACGAGGAGGGAATTAGTGTGAGTGATCAAAGTGACCAAGCAATGACATATTCCCAAAGCTAAGATTTTCCCATTAATCTCCCCGTTATTTGCTGATCTCCCACAGCTCCCATTCTTTGGGTATCTCCAGGGAAAGGGAGTTAATGGTTAATAAAGCTTGCCAGAGTGGTGAGAACATGCTCATGGAGCTGCCATGGGGATCCTGACAATTCCTGGAAGGAAAAGGGTTAAGAGCCAGCAGCTCACACACGCACGAGTGTGGGACTGCACTTCCATTCTCTCCCTCACAGCTCCAGTTGTTCAGCGCCAGGTTTTCCAAAATCAGGGTGGGCTCCTGCTCAGCTGAACACAGCAGGGTGAGGAAATCCCGGTGTTTCTCTGGTTATGGATCCTCTCCGTGAGCAGGAGGCTCTCAAGGCAGTGGACGTCCATCGGTTTTTTTGTGGTTCCCTGCTCTGGGCAGTCACAGGATCAGAGTCATAAAATGCCAGAATTTGGGTTGGAAGGGACCTTAAACTCATCCCATCCCACCCCTGCCGTGGGCAGGGACAGCTTCCACTGTCCCAGGGTGCTCCAAGCTCTGTCCAGCCTGGCCTTGGGCACTGCCGGGGATCCAGGGGCAGCCACAGCTTCTCTGGGACCTCCATCTCAGCCCCTCCCCTCCCTCACAGGGAAGAATTTCTTCCCAATATCCCGTCTATCCCTGCCCTCTGGCAGTTTGAAGCCGTTCCCCCTTGTCCTGTCACTCCATCCCTTGTCCAAAGTCTCCCCCATCTTTCCTGTCAGTCCCTTCAGGCACTGCAAGGCCACATTGGGGTCACCCCGAAGCTTCTCTTCTCCAGGCTGAACAATCCCAACTCTCTCATCTTTTCCAACCCCAGTTCTTCTTCTCTTTTAGGAGAAAAGGCAAAGAGATTTGGGATTCTTCAGCCAAGTCAAGTCACCTGCTCGCTCCAAAGCCCTCGCGGTGCTGGGACAACTTTCAAGCTTCACCTGCAGAGCCCAGCAGGCTCAGGGACAGGGGCTGGGCTGTGTTTCTCTGGCTGCACCAGGGCAGGGACAAAGCAGAGAGCTGAGAGTGCCACCATGGGCAGAGACGTGGAAAGTTTCCAATGGGAAAGGGAGTGGCAAGAAAGAACAAGAATTCAGCTGCAACAGCAAGAGCTGGAAAGTTTCGGTCTTTTCTGAGCAAAATTATTGCAAATCACCTGCCTTTTGTGCATCTCTGCTCCTGACCCGCTTGGATTCACACCTAGGGCACCAAAGGGGTCAGAACTGGGCAGCTTCACCTTCCCAGCTGAGGTTTGGTGCTTCCTGAGAGGCAGATGATGTGGAATATGTGGGTACAGGGTGGAACCTGCTCCCAGCAGTGCCCCAGGGAGCCTCTGTCAAACCCTGCGTGCTTTCCCTGCACTGTGCCTGCTGCATTTCTACTGCTGAGCCTTTATCACCTCTGTAATTCACTACCTACCAGGGCATCCACTCAGGGAAAACTGCACTGATAAACCTGAGAGCCTCTGATTTCTGCTAACACCACATAAATGACTGTTCTCCTCTCTTTCTCACACTTTTCATTCCAGTAGATTAGCTGAGATCAAACACCCTCAGTGGTTTCTATCACTTTGTACCAGAGCCCCACAGTTCGCCTGGAGTCTGTGACCACAACATAAGTGACAATATCAGAGTTTATTTTCTCTCCTGGAAAGCAAATAAACTGTGCTAAAAACAGGGAGTTAGATCACTGGCCATTGTGGAAGGAAAAGCACAGCAGAAAACGAGCTGGAGTTTCCTGAGGAGGCAGCCCTGAGGTTTTTACATCCAGTGGGAGCTTCCATCCCCATGGCAGTGGAGGAGACGCTCCCTGAGAGGGCACTGGGTGGGTTTGGGGGTGTTTGTGCTGGACTCTTCCCATCAACAACGACTGCATTTCTCTCCCAGGTGCACCAGAGGTGGTCCTGGAGATGCTGGAGCTGGCGGGGAGCAGTCCCAGCCTTCTGGGAGAGCCTCGAGGCCTTCCAGACCCTCCACGGCATCTTTTTCCCCCTTTGCCTGCCCTTCCCTGCTCAGGAAGCCAAGGAGATCCTGGCCAGGACTTGCAGAGCAGGGCCCTGGCACATGTGGAGCTCAGCCCGTCCGGGAACTCCTGCAGGGCCGGGAAGGAGGAGCACAAATTAAATCAGCTGGCACCTCTCAGAACGTCCCTCCGAACTAAAACCGAGCAGATGAGCACAACCAAACTGAGCTCAAAACTGTGGCTGAAACTTCCTGGGATTGTTTGGGGCTGATTACTTGGACCAGCCCTCCAAAGCCCACCCGTGAAAACACCTCTGCCGCTTGAAAAATCTGTCGTCAGAGGGGAAATTATCCTCAGCACATAAACGCCACAGCTTCCTTTCCCCCGCTATCACGATCTTGTGCTGCTTATCTGCTTTTCTGATGCCATTTCGTGCCTCCAGGCCCAGCTCTGCCTTTCACTTACGCACAGGGGAAGGATTCCCCGCCCAGCCCCGGGCATCCTGCGCTGGAATTTGGGCCAAACTGAACGTCCCGTGCTCTGGGCCAGCCTGATCCGGGTGCCAGGAGGGGCAGGGTGGTGGCAGGAGTGGGTTCTCTCCTGGTTTGCACTGGGGGACGCTGCACCTCAGCGTGAGCCATGAGTTTCTTCGTAATCTCCCTAATTCTTCAGGAGCTGGCTTGGATCCTCTGGTGTTATTTGAGCTGATGCCCAAACCCTATTAAGCAACCTTGTGACAGGGACTGGAGGGGGAAAGGTTGTGCTTTTTCCCATCAAGTGTTGAGCAATCAGCATGGAAAGCTGATAAATGTCAGAGCTGGTGACAGGGAGACCTGGTGACACCGTGGTGCTGTGGTGGCATCGCAGGTCCCAGAATTCCTGTGGCTCCACAGGGCTGGGATTGCTCCCCACAGGTGAGGTGGGAGCTGCAGGAGCATCCTGGGTGCCTTCCCTGTGTCCTTTCCCTGAGTCCCTTCCCTGGTCCCCTTCCCTGGATCCCTCCCTGGTTCCTTTCCCTGGGTCCTTTCCCTGGTTCCCTTCCCTGGTTCCCTCCCTGGTTCCCTTCCCTGTTCCCTTCCCTGATTCCCTTCCCTGGTTCCCTCCCTGGTTCCCTTCCCTGTTTCCTTCCCTGATTCCCTTCCCTGATTCCCTTCCCTGGTTCCCTCCCTGGTTCCCTTCCCTGTTCCCTTCCCTGATTCCCTTCCCTGATTCCCTTCCCTGTTCCCTTCCCTGATTCCCTTCCCTGGTTCCTTTCCCTGGCTCCCTCCAGTGCTGCCCACTGGGCTGGCACCCAAGATTTTGGGCAGATGTCCAGAATCACACCATGGGCCTGTGGCTCTGAAGAAGCCAAGGCTGATCCAAGAAGTTCCCATCCCTCCTCAGAGGCCTCAGAGCAGAAAACCTTCATTGAGAGCTGCGCTTTGAGAGATGTTTCATTCTAATCCCAGCGCATTTTGGGGGCCAAATGCCCCCTGAGGTCACCCATGACAGGCAGAGGGGACACCCAGCACCCAGGCTGGGACTGTCTTGATCTGACAAAGGGCAGAGATCACATGTGGGGACAATCAGAGGCAAAGGGGGAGACAAAGAGGGAAAGAGAATGAGCAGGGGCTCGTCACATCGCCTGTGACAGTACTGGAAGGTGCTTGTGCTCTCTGCCACCAGAGGTGACATCAAAAAACCTGTGCAGAACAGCCCAGAGCAGGCAACAACGGGCTGGCTTTGTTCCTCTCGCCTGACGGGGTGACTCCAGAGCTCAGGATCAAGTGCCAGCAATGCCAATCAACTCCGGCTCTTTTTGTTCCCACAGATGCGTCCTCCAGCTCTGCAGAAGTCAGAAATCCCCCAGCAGCTCAGCTTTCCTTCGTGCCCCCCGTGCTGCTGATCCCCAGGGCTCCGGGGAAGGCAGGACGGGAGCACAGGGCAGGATTGCACACTGCAGGCTGCACAGCGCAGTTGGCTCTGCGTTATTCACACTCCTCAAGCCCTGGCAAATTGCTTCGCCTCTGACCGCCCTCCGCTGTAATTTTTTCAAGCTGAAGGAGTGTCTGCTCTGGATCTCCATCTGAAATGGCAATTGACTCGGAATCTTTTTGGAAGGCCCAGAAAGGAATGAGAGGCTTCCAAGCATCTTTGCGCTGTTTGGTGTCTGGAAGTGGCTGCTCTCACAGGGGAGCAAAGAGAAGAAGCAGATCGGGGTGAGTAATTTAATCTGCATCAGGAAATTCGCTGCGAGGCAACACCTCAGCCCTCAGCGCTCTGAGTTCCCAGCACAAAACATCCTTGGCCTCGCTCTTCTCTGCCCTCAGCTGTGCTTCAGGTGACTCTGGGAAGGAGAAGCCTCCCCAAGGAGCAAATCCACGAGTCAAAGCCGTGACTTCCTTTGCTCAAACAAGGCCCAGGGGGCTGGGGCAGGGCGTGGATCCTCCCTTTATGTGGAGAGGCTGTTCCAGGGCTTTCATCATCTCAGGTAAAATTAGCACCGTGCTAATTACCCCGGGCCCAACACACAGCTGGGGACAGTGCAGCTATTGCAGAGGGGTGAAACTGGAGCTGGAATTGGCAGGAACCGTCTCGTTTTATCAGTGTGAGGAAAGGGATGGGAGCTGTTTCAGTCCCAATCCAGACGCATTCACACGTGACACTTCCCTGCTGGAGCTGCTCACCCCAAATCCTGAGGATTCCTATCACCAGAGGTTTCCCAAACCATTCTCCCACATTTTTGTTCCATGTCAAAGGAATTCTGTGGGTTTAGGACTTCTGTACTACCAGGATTTGCTGGAGGGGGTTGGGAAATGCCTCGTGGCTGGTGCTGTGTGTGATTGTAAAGAACCACAGCTGACTGCTTTACCTGGGACTTCTCCAAAAAGAAGGATAAAATGGGAAGAAAGACAAAAAACACCTTCTGACAGTGGTTGCCTGTGGAAAAAGTGACCACTGGAGAGAAGTTTAATCAGTGCAGTGAGTAACTGCAGGAACTGCCATGAAACACTTCCCAAATTTCATTTCCCACTTCACATCCTACCTCAGGTCGCTCTGGAAAGCCTCCCATGGAATTGGTGGGGTCACATTTACTTCCCATGAGTAAGGCCCTTAACCTGGCCGGGCAGGGAAGGTTTTCCCTTGGAGACGCTCCCCGGGCTCTTTCTGCTTTACGCTCGGGGATCCAAAAGCATTGATGCACAATTCCTATTTTTCCTGCCCCCTCTCAGGGCATGGCTACCCCAGTGAGGCATTTACCGGCCAGAATTCCTGCTGGAGACACCCCACACAGCCCCAGCGTGGGGCAGGGGGACTGGGGAGGCTCTGGGACAGCCTCCTCCCTGCTGCTGCTCTGCGCCGCGGTCACGCAGAGGCCGCCAGCTCCTCTTGGCACCTGGGCCAAGCGGGGATCGTGACGAACGAACACCAGACCAAAAATAGTCCCTGCCCTGTCAGGCAAGGCTGAGAGACACCCTGTGATCAAAGACGGGGAGGCGCGAGGAGCGAACGCGCTGCCCGGTAGTCGCGGCAGAGCAGCTGCCTGACACTTGTGGAGCTTCCTAGAGCCCGGAGAAGGGATGTGAAGCAGGAGGATGCTGTGGAGGGCTCAGCAGATGTTTCACTGGAGCTCCTCCCGTGCGTGAGAGAACGCACGAAGCTGCTCGATGGAAAATGTGCATCCAGAAGTGGACATGGCACTGGAGATGAGATAATTACTCAGGCATTTCTATTCTGGAGCCTTTCAGTGCGGAGTTCTACACAATAAACGTCAGCGTTGCCTTTCTACACGCACACACGTTCCCCTGGCCCCAACAAACGGGTGGCTCTCGGTCACCGATACATCCCCAGGCCTGTCCCTTTGGCCACAAATAGCTCATGGCCCTGTTTGAGAGGTTCCTGGTGGAGAGCAGCCAGGCTTGCCGGGCTATATTTACCTAAGCTGGCAGATGGGGCCACCCCCCCTCCCAGCCCTGCTGCTGTGCATGAAGGGAGCGATACAAAATAAACCAGCAAGCGCCGGATCGATTTTATACCGAAACGTGTTCTGCGCTGGTTTACCGAGCTGAATCTGAGAGCTGTGCCCAAATCTCCGGGGGACGGTCGGGAAATACTGGGAATACCGGGAATTCACTGACAGCAGCTTGGCTGGTTGTAACCCCGCTTTTCTGGGGTGGCATTTCGGGACGGGCGGGGGTCCCGTGCCGGGAGGTGCAGAACGGCCCCCGAGGGGTGCCGGGGCCGAGGGAAGGCGCCGGGGCCGAGCCTGGCGCGTTCTCGGCGCCGCTGTCGCCGCAGATGCTCCGGTGACCGCTCGGCGCCCGCCGCAGTTCCGGGCGCTGCCGCCAGGTGGCGGCCGAGGGACCGGGACCGGGACCGGGACCGGGATCGGGATCGGGATCGGGATCGGGAT
>VZTE01003528.1:11356-44949 GCA_013397775.1 Eulacestoma nigropectus
GACAGGGATTGGGATTGGGACAGGGATGGGATCGGGATCGGGACAGGGATTGGGATCGGGATCAGTATCGGGATCGGGATCGGGATCGGGACAGGGACCAGGATGGGATCAGGATCGGGACAGGGAACGGGATTGGGACAGGGATCGGGATGAGATCGGGACTGAAAACAGGACAAGGATCAGGATGGGATCAGGATCAGGATCGGGATGGGATGAGATCAAGAATGGGAACGGGATGGGATGGGGAACGGGATCAAGATCGGGATGGGATCGGGATCGGGATGGGATGAGATTGGGAACGGGAATGGGATCAGGAACGAGATCAGGAATGGGAACGGGACAGGGATCAGGATGGGATCGGGATCAGGATTGGGATCGGGATTGGGACGGGATCGGGAACAGGAACAGGAACAGGAATGGGAACAGGAACAGGATCAGGATCGGGATTGAGATGAGATCGGGATCAGGATCAGGACCAGGACCGGGATCAGGATCGGGATTGGGATCGGGATTGGGAACGGGGAAGAGATCAGGATCAGGATTGGGATCAGGATCGGGACCGGGATTGGGATCGGGAACAGGATCGAGATTGGGGTCGGGATCATGATTGGGACTGGGACTGGGTTCGGGATCAGGACAGGGACCGGGGAGAGGGACCTGGACCGGGATCAGGATTGGGATCGGGACCAGTATCGGGACTGGTATTGGGATCGAGACTGGAATGAGGAACGGGATTGGGATCAGTCCAGACTCTAAAGGGAGATGGCAAAAAAGAGGGAGAGCTGCTTGCTACGCGGGAAGACAGTGATAGGAAAAGGGGGAATGGTTTTAAACTGAAGGAGGGGAGGTTTAGATGAGATATTTGGGAGAAATTCCCCTGTGAGCTGTGGCTGCCCCATACCTGGAAGTGTCCAAGGCCAGGTTGGAGCAGCCTGGTCTGTGGAAGGTGTCCCTGCCCATGGCACGGGTGGAACTGGATGAGCTCTGAGCTCCCTTCCGTCCCAAACCATTCCATGATTCCGTGATGCACCCGGATGGAAAATCCTCGTGCATTTTTGCCAGTCCAAGGTGACTTTGTGTGGTTTGGCCTGAAGAAATCGTCGATATCCCCGTCCCAAACCCTCCTGGCTTTCCAGGGAGCAGCACGAGCCCAAACCAGAACTGCCCAGCTCCCCACTGCCCTTGCCCCATGTTCATCCCCAGCAGCTCCTCAGCCACCAGGACTGACCCCACAAAAACCTTTCCATTCTGGAAGCAGCTCCTGAGCTGCGATTTTTAAGCCCTGTGAAAACACCAACGCACATTTTTCAGCCCAGATGAAAACTTTTAACTTCTTGTTTCAGCCTGGTTCCATTTGTGTCACACTTCCTCTTCTCTGCCTGGAAGTGACTCCGTTGTCAGATGCTTCTTCCTTTCCCCTCCTTCAGGCCTCTCCTGCCCACCACAGACACCAACCCCCTCTGTTTGCAGGTTCCCAGCTCCAACTGGCAAAGATTTAAGAGGCAAAAAAAGCTTCCAAGCGATTTTTTTCCCCTCCTACGCAACACCTCTGATGGCCTGGAAGGTACCTGTTGTTTCCTGAAGTGAGCTCAGACCTCCTGCACAGCGTGTGAGAAACAGGGGATAAACAAGGGGATAAAGTCCTGCCCCACATCTGAGACCCAGCTTCACACAAACTATGCACCAAATGACACATGATAACGGGGGAGGAGGTGCCAGCTGCCCTAATGCATGGTGGTGAGCAAGGCTGGAAAAATAAACGATATAATAACCTCTGATTATATCCCCTTTGACAGAAATCCGTCTCGACCCGGAACAACGGCGCTGCTTTCCAAGGGAAAATAACCAGGATGAAGTTTTAACCACGAGTCAGGAGGCCAGTGCAGGGTGGTTTGTGTTTTCTCTTCGTTGTTTAGAATTTTGCTTCAGCGGGTAAATTTTGTGGAAAAGTCGGGGACAGGGCGAGCAACTTTCACACGGAAATTCCAATTCCTGCCTCCAGTGGTGGCTGGGAAGGAGCTGCTGACCCTCAGCCCCAGGAACCGGCTCTTGGAGGCCCCGGGGAGATGTGCAATGCCCTGGAAGGCCCTGCTGTTTCACCACTGAACTGCCCAAAACGCGTCCAGGTTCTTCTCTACAACTTCCTGAAAGGTGGCTGCAGTCAGGGGGGGGTTGGTCTCTTTCTCCAGGCAGCAGCTGACAGAACGAGAGGACACAGTCTCAGGCTGTGCCAAGGAAAATATAGGTTGGATATTAGGAGAAAGTTTTTCTCGGGGAGGGTGATAAAGTACTGGAATGGGCTGCCCAGGGAGGTGGTGGAGGCACCATCCCGGGATGTGTTTAAAAAAAGATTGGATGTGGCACTAAACCATGGTTTAGTTGAGCTGTTGGGGCATGGGCTGGACTCGATCTTGAAGGTCTCTTCCAACCTGGTGATTCTGTGATTCTGTGATTCTGATTCCCTTCGGGCTGGTGGGAACATTCCTCCAGTGAATTGGGAATGACTGGAGGGTCAGCTCGGTGTCCCTGCTGGGGGACGCACGCGTTGTTCTTTTGGTTGGGTTTCTGGGAGGCTTCTTTGCTTTTTTTTGCTCAGCCCCACAATGGGGGCAGAAAAAATTCCCTGGGAAATGCTCATGGAGAAAGAGCAGATGGGTGAGGAAGGGTCTCGCTCTCATTTCTCCTATTTATCCAATTCATCCAATTCATCCTTTGTCCAGCGTCCTGCAGGAAGCTTTCCTAGGTCCTTTCCTGGGGAGGAAGGATGAAGAACTGGCTCTACCCAGAAAACAGTCAGGGCCCACCCAAATACAAACCTGGAGAGGAGAAGGCTCCAGGGAGAGCTCAGAGCCCCTTCCAGGGCCTAAAGGGTCTCCAGGAGAGCTGGAGAGGGACTGGGGACAAGGCATGGAGGGACAGGACACAGGGAATGGCTTCCCAGTGCCAGAGGGTGAGATTAGATGGGAAAATAGGAAGAAATTATTCCCTGTGAGGGTGGTGAGGTCCTGCCACAGGTTGCCCAGAGAAACTGGGTATGGAAGCCTAAAACCTGCAGCTGAAGGGAAGAAAAGCCCAATGTGCTCTCTCAAGGTGTGTGGCAGAGAAATGTTCTTTATTTAGATTTCTTTATTCATTAAAAAAAGAGGACTGCGTGCTTTGCCATACATCATTGTTATACACGGTGTTTGTACCGGGATAAATGAAATTAAAACAGCAAGCAGAAAAAAATCCAGTGGTTCCCCAGTATCCTGCCTCCAGCACGGGCTGGGATCAGAGGCTGGAGATAAAAGCAGGTGAAAATTTGGAGGAGCTTTTTATGGATTGACATGCCCAGGAGAGGCGTTTCTTCCTCATCCTCCTGGGCTGACCCCAGGCACACCTGACCAGCCACGCTCATGTGTTTGTATCCATTATTTGTATCTCTCTGTACCAAAAAATACAGAACAAACCCCTAAATCAGGCTCCTGGTACTTTCACTTCCAGCAAAGCCATGCCAAAATGAAGAATTTTTTCCAGGGCCTCACAGGGAAGAGGACTGGGAGAGGGAAAGGCAGCTGAGCTTCCCAGCTTCACAGGGGGAGCTGCTCTCGCACCCAGCATCTGGAATTGGCACCTTCGGAAGGAATTTGGGGACTTTGGTCACTCAGTAGCATCTCACCTCTCTGAGTGCCTTTACTCCGGGATGAAGCAAACGCCGTGGGTGAGCTCCGGCAAAGCGAGCAGTTCAGCTGTGCCCACGGGGGACATTCCCTGTCTGTGGAAATCACGGGATCGCAGAGCAGCAGCCTTGGGAAGTCCCAGGGTGGCCTTTCTGTCTCACTCCTGACTCTGCTGCCTCCTCCATCAGGTTCCCCAGAGCCACCCCAGAGGTTACAAACCCTCGTCTCTGACACCCTCACCCTCATCTCTGTCACCCTCACCCTCTTGAAGTGTTTCCTAATTCTTTTCCCTCCCTTTTCCCCCAGTTTAATCCCATCTTTTTCCTGTCTCACCCTGTCCCAGCCCCAGACTGCTCCCCCCTCTAACTTCAATTTCTTTTTGAGAGCTCTTTGCCTCCCAACCCCTTTTAGGACTGAAACACCTCGAGTCATTTCCCTCCTTCCTCACTACCAGGTTTTCCACATCTCCCCATTCCTTTCCAATTGCTCCCTGTCTTTCCCAGAAAGGAGAGCCCAGCGTTGGATAAAAGCATCCCAGCCAGGATCTGAGGGGTGTGGAAGGGTTAATTCCCATGTCTGGAAGGTGATATTCTATTTTATTCAATCCCAATGGTGTTTTTTCCAACACCACAGAAGTACCGAGACCCTTCTACATTTTCCTACATTTTCCTACATTTTCCTACATTCCTTTCCATTTTCTCCCGGACTATTTCCCCCGTGTCTGCCAGTGTTTAAATCCAGGATACAAGGAGATGGTTTTTACAGCAGTTATAAGTGGTTGCTGCTGATGAATCAGCACATAAAATAGGCTAATTAATGAGTTTTAGAATAACTAACACCCCCCAGGCTTCCGTTTTACCTAAAGGGATCAAGTTTATCCAGAGACAAGTGCTAGCAAAAGAGAAATACATTAAAATAATCCAGCAATCCTACTACTACATGGAGTAAATTGCAGGGGGAAAAAAAACCACTTAGCAGGCTATTTTTTCTTCATTGAACGTGATGAGCTCATAAAAACCCAATTAATTAGTCAGAATGATGTGAATGACTCGTCAGAGCTAATTTTAGCAGCCTAAAGTCAGGCAGCATTTCCACGGCAGTCGTTTCATCTCCTTCAGCAATAAATGGAGAGGGATGAACATTTCCAGGGGAAACTCATCCTGCTGCCTCCAGCTCCCTAAAAACCTGAGGAAGGTGGGATGGACTCCCCTGTGGAGATAGAAGAGTTCCAGTAACACAGAGAGCACACAAACATTGAATGGCTTTGCTGCTAAGGCCGGGTGAGATCAATCCCACAAACTCAGATGTCATTATTTTACGTTTGCAGGGTAATTAAACACAAGGCAAACGAACTGCAATCATCGGGGGCAAAAGCATGATGAGGCATTGCTCACCAAATAATCACAGAGACGCGCAGAGCACGGAACTTGCACGTCACAGACACCTCCAGAGCATCAACGTTTTCCTTTTTTCCCCAGACTGGGCCGACAGAGGAGTCGTTGGATTTCCCTGTGAAGGATCATTTTTACACAGCCATCCGAGCCAAACATTTTTCATTTTGACAAAATCGCCCTGTTTGTTCTCCAGATTGATCTTTGTCTTTGCAAGGAAGCGCAACACGCTAAAAAGAAAAGTGAAATGAAGTGAGAGACGATTTGATATAAAATATTGCACATCTCGCTCCAAACATGATCTTCTCCTCCAGGCTCAACCTGATTTTACTGGTTTAAAACTGGAGGTCTTGCTTTGATGTTTTTTTTGACCTCCTGCATCCCTCCAGCTGCTGAGGGAGTGGCACTTCAGGGAATGGCTCATGACCAGGGAATGAAAGCTCTCCAGGATCCCACTGTGGATCCCACAGGACTGGGCAGGGTATAAATAGGTGTCCAAAGCCACCCAGGAACACTGGGGTCACTTATTCCTTTGTCCTACAAAGAACAGCTCCATGGATTCCCCAGAGGAGCTCTGGGATGAGGCTGCATCTGAGGAATCATTTGTTGGGATAATGGAGCTTCAGAGCCTCCCGGAGGGACTGGGAATGGGCTTTCCAAACCAACGAGGCAGCTTTGAAACCCCTGACCTGGAGGGCACAGGGCACGGTTTGTGTGCCCCGCCGAGGTCATTCTCTGTCTCTGGGCACAGCCAGCCCTGGTCCCCGAAGGGGAAGAAGGTTCACACGGGGTTTGCTCCAGTGCAGGGACTCTCTGGGCATCCCAAGTGGAAGCTGCTCCCTTGTGCCACAGCTGATCTGTCACTGGTGCCCACAGCAGGCAGTGCAGAGCTGCCCCTGGCAGCCCAGCAGTGTGTGACAGTGTGTGACAGCGTGTGACAGCGTGTGACAGCGTGTGACAGCGTGTGACAGTGTGTGACAGCGTGGGCACGCTGCTGGCCAGGTCTGGGATATAAATACTGCTGCACACGAGTTCATGGTTTGCATTCGAGGAGCTACGAGGGGAGGATTTGTTGGGAGGGGTTTTAACGGCAGGAAAAGTTAAATTTGGGACTCTATGGAGAGCCTGCTTAAGGTCACGGCTGCTTTCCTGTAGGAATCCTCTCCAGGAGGCTGGCTGGGAGTTTTCACTGGGTCTTCTGGATCCTCAGAGCTGGTGACGAGGGCAACAGCACTGAAGGACTTTTGGTTAGACTTGATTTCCAGGGTTGACTTCTCCGCTTGTTTTTCTGGCGTCTTCTCGGCGCGGTTCCACTCCTGCTCCTTGCGATCCAGCTGCTTGGCGCTGCAGTGAGGGGCGTACACCTCCGTGGTCTCCTCAAACTGCAGGCAGTCCACCTTGTAGTACTTCTTCTTGACGTGCAAGACGTCGTTGAACCTGTGGCCCCACAGGATCTCTCTGGGGACGTAGGAGCTCCGTGACTGGTGGGAAGTCCCCGTGGAGTCACCCGTGTAGACAAAGGTCACCAAGATCTCAAAGTTGTCCTTGGCCAGAGCTTTGCGGTCCAGGCCGTACAAGGGGCTCTCGCTGTCGATCTCATGGACGACGGTCACCGGCGTGACCAGGATGATCTGGTCATTGAGCAGCTTGAGGTCCCTGTACTCCATGGTCATCCTCCCCTCCTTGTCCTCCTTGTAGCGCAGCAGCTGCGCTCGCACCGAGCCCTCCACCATGTGGTTGGGCCGGAAGTCCCCGATGCGCCACATGAGGCAGAATTTGTCGTCCCTCAGCCCGACCACGGCGTAGTAGCTGAAACGGATGGTCTGGGCTCTTTTCCGGGCCGTGGCCATCTTGGCCAAGGCTGCTCCGATGATGAAGGTGTCGATGATGCAGCTCAGCACCGACTGCAGGATCACCATGAGGATGGCGACCGAGCACTCCTCGGTCACGCAGCGGTACCCGTACCCGATGGTGGTCTGGGTCTCCAGGGAGAACAGGAAGGCTCCCGTGAAGCTGCGCACATTGGCCACGCAGGGGGTGACTTCCTCGTCGCTGAACAAGTCCCCGTGCTGGACGGCAATCAGCCAGAACACGAGGCCGAAGAACAGCCACGAGAGCACGTAGGACAGGGAGAAAATCACAAACATGTGGCGCCACTTGATGTCCACCAGCGTGGTGAAAATGTCCACCACGTAGCTCTCCCACTCCCCAAAGATGTGCTTGAAGTAGACGTTGCAGCTGCCATCCTTGTGGAGAAATCTCTTCTGCAGCCTTCTCACCTCCTTTTCCGGGCTTTCCCGACAGGAGCCGCGGTAACTGACCTTGTTTCCCTGGATATTTACGGGCCTGTAGCAGCCGCTCTGGTCATTCATCTTCCTCATCTCTGCCTCGGCTTACAGAAGGTCCCAGGGGTTGTTTGCTTTGTTCATTGGAAATCTATGAAATAAAAGAGAAAGTCTATTTTCATTTGAATTTCCAAATCTGAACACATTCACTCTGCGGCCATCACGGGTAATTTTTGGAAGGGTACAGGCTGTGACATCCATTACAGAACTTCACTCAAAACCAGGCCTGGAAAAATTAGGCAGCTAAAACTTCAACCAGTTGGAAACATCCTTATCAGCCCTAAAATTTGGTCTGTGGATGAAAAGAGAAATCAAAACCTTTGTGGTGACCCCATTGTGAGTAACTCTTTTAATGATCCCATGAAACAACATTAAAAGCAGGATGAGTTCCCCTGAGCAGCCACAGGAGTGGCACAAACCACTTAAATTTGGCCAAATATTGGAGGTAATTAATTGTTTTTTGCAATTTTCCTTGTTTTCCTCCATTAGGAAAAAAAAAACCCTCAGAAAATCCCTTTATTTAGAGGTAAAACTTTAGTCACATAGGAAGGCAAGCTCAGTGCTGGTGTGTTTAAACCAAAAAAATGTATCAAACACAATCATTCATCAATATTTACATTTCAGCATAGAAAAACCTGCTCATGGAAGTGAACTTGACTGGGCTGGTGCTACACAGACATGTTTGTTCAATTTGGAGAAAATTATTTACATTTCAAATGAAAAAAGAAACCTCTCTCAGGTCCTGGAAAGCTTCTGAAATCCTTCCTTAAAGCAAACAAAAAAATATCCCGCTGCCAAAAATATTGAAATCTTGATTAATGAGTTTGAAACAATCACAGAGGTTGTTAATGGAAGTCGTGGGTGTCCCAAATTCAGGAAGTGATGTGGATTGGGAGATTCCTCTGTCAGAGCAGAGAAGAACTGAGCAGTGCCAGTGCTGGGCCATATTTAGCGACCAATAACAAGAATTATGTTAGAAATTGAGACCTCATCACCTGGAATCCGATAAAAAACCACGGCACTTAAAAAGGCAAATCCTTCTTCTGCAGGTCTGCGGCTCATTCCACAACATCCCAACCATTAACACACAAACCAGTCAGAAGTGGTGGGGACACAGCAGAACAATTCCATTTTTTTGCCAATTTCATCCTTCTAACTGATATTCCTAAAGGAAAAAAAAACCCTAATATTTTTGTGGGAAACCTGTCATTATTCTTCCAGAAACTGCAAGTTTTTGATGGAAAAATGACAAGCGCTTTTCCCATTTTTAAGCTGGTTTCGGAGTTCGGATGTAGGTTTTCAATGGAGCCAACAAATCCATGGAAAATGGATTTAAGAAAAGCGAATTTCAGAAAAACCAACTTTCCTAGGGCAATTTTTTTTCCTCAGGTCTTCACTCCCTTTGCCCAAGCAGAAATGACTGCACACACTTCCAGGCAGAGGAGAGTCAGGCTCATGGAGTGTAAAATATATTGGATGGACTGGATTAACAGCCCAAGAACTCTCCCCTCATCCAAGGAACAATGACAAGCATGCAGAGACATTCATCCAAAAACACTTAAAAGCCAAACATAGTTTCCATTTCTTTTTTTCTCTTCTTTTTTTTTCTTTTTCCCTTTTTTTTTTCTTTTTTTCCAGCCCAGAAATGAATGTGACATATGGTGTCGTAGCCTCAGAATGTGGCCTTCATTAAAAAACACAACATTAATGTTTCCAAAAATACTTCTTGGAATAGGGTCTTTGGAAACATTCATTTGACTTGCTTTACTCAGAGTTTTAAACAAACACTGCTGCCTGGTCTATTGAAGACGCTTGACCCAACGTTTTCGGAGTCATATTTAACAACAACCAAAAACTGGAAACTGTCGAGGGTTGTTTGTTTGTTTTGTTTGAAGGGCCTCATAATGTGAGGTGTGAAAATGAAGCCAATTGCAATCAGGAGCCTGCATGATCCTAAATAAAAACATTTGTAGGGCTTCGTCATGAGGGGCAGCTCCGAGCTCTGCTCCCTGCGACAGGGACAGGCCCCAGGGAATGCTGGAGCTCTGCCAGGGGAGGTTTTGCTGGATATCAGGGAAAGGTTCTTCCCCCAGAGGGTGCCGGGCACTGCCCAGGCTCCCCAGGGAATGGGCACGGCCCCGAGGCTGCCAGAGCTCCAGGAACGCTTGGACACCGCTCCCGGCAATGCCCAGGGTGGGGTTGTTGGGGTGTCAGGGCCAGGAGCTGGACTGGATGATCCTTCACCCCTTCCACCTCAATATTCCGTGATTCTACTGGTTTTACTGACTGGTTCAAATCAGAGTTCCTTGAAAATGCTCTCAAACATCCCAGGATTCTAAAAGGGACTCAGCTTCACGAATCCAAGGCTCCTGAGTGGACCCCACTCTCTGCTGTCGCCATCAGAAAATCATCTTATTTCCAAAATGGTGTTTTGCTGGCACCACCTTCGGATTTTGGTGGGAAGAACCTTGGATTGTGACACACAGAGCAACGGGATCAAGGCCACTCTGATCTTCTGGTCGTCTGTCACAACCAGGAGACAACTTTGATGGAGAGGGACCTTGTTTTAGGAGCCCTGACTCTACACAGGGTCTCTCCTAGGTACAAGCTGTAATCATAGAAATACTCCCATGGATGTCTGAGATGAGTTTTTGGCTGGTACAAGAAGCCATGGGACAGGTTGGGATTTTCCAAAACAATCCAAAGTATGTCTGCAATAAGAAAGGGAACGTGACAGAGAGCTCCCTAAAGCAAAACCAAATATCCAGCCCTGCAGCTGGATGGAGCAAAAAAGAACCAGAGCAGAGCAAAGCTACCAGACAAGGATTGCTCCCAGGACCTGAATTCAGCTTCCTTGGTCGTGTTGAAAATTGGATTTCTCAGAGGCTTTTGGCATTGCACAGTGGGGACTGCCCCAGGTGACTTAAAACCCCAAACTGCACAGTGGGGACTGCCCCAGGTGATCCAAAACCCCAAACTGCACAGTGGGGACTGCCCCAGGTGACCTAAAACCCCAAACTGCACAGTGGGGACTGCTCCAGGTGACTTAAAACCCCAAACTGCACAGGGGACGTGTCCCAGGTGATCCAAAACCCCAAACTGCACAGTGGGGACGGCCCCAGGTGACCTAAAACCCCAAACTGCACAGTGGAGACTGCCCCAGGTGACCTAAAACCCCAAACTGCACAGGGGACATGCCCCAGCTGACCTAAAACCCCAATTTGTCCAGTGGAGACTGCCCCAGGCGATCTAAAACCCCAAACTGCACAGTGGAGACTGCCCCAGGTGACCCAAAATCTCTGGAAATTACCTCCTCAGCCACTCCTAAGCATCGAAAAATGTTGCCCGGTATTTTGGGTGTGCTTCAAGATAAACCTGCACTTTTCAAGGCCACCTCTTCAAGTCTCCCGGGCGCAATAAAAACCATGAATGACCACGCACCATGGTTAACAACTCCCTGACATCAGGGCTGCTCAGAACATTCAGGTCCAAGGACCCACCCTTCAGTGTTCCTGGATTATGTAAGTCAGGGTTGGGATCTGTCCCTCGTTCCTGGGGACGCCGTTGAACAGAGATTTCCCTGTTCCAGACGGGGACAGGGAGCTTGGGAACCCAGCTCTTCCTCCCTCCCTCTGCTGGGGCACTCTGACTTCTGCAGAGCACCCTGAAGGCTCTGATTATCACCAGATTGTTACCAAAGACCACAGAGTCCCAACCAGGCCGATGAACTTCAATCTCAGGGTCATTTCAAAAACCTGATTTTCCAAACTGGAAATATCTGGCACATCCCTAGGAAAGCCACACGATTCCATGAGAGGTCCTGTTACCTGGCAAGGACTAACAAAGGGGGTGGGGGAGGATTTAAAAACATTCTCTACTCACTACAGCTCAAGGATCTGTTGTTGCAAACGACTCTCAGATGTTGCCAGGAAGCGTTTTCACCTTCCCCTAACACTGACACATAAACCCTCCCCCTTTTCTGTCTCGCTTTTACTTTCTGTGGGTTTTTTCCTGGATTTCTGGGCATGTTTGTGCACATCGTGAGCCTCCCCTTGCATTGCAGCCCTGCTGAAGTTCGCAGCACTTTTGCTCTCCGTTCTTATAAATGTATTTCCCCCCTCCAAATGAAAGTTTGTCAGAGATAAAAATGGGGCAGTGGAGCCAGGCAGGAGGACAGAAACAGAGAAATCTCAAATATTTCTTTAGGGTAAATGGCAGAGAGTTGTTCTAAAGAATAAATGTATCAGAGTTCAGAAACCAGGATAATTCTTAATCAATTCTTAATTGTTCTTAATTATCTCAGCCAAGGCCAGGATTTTACTGTGTTGGATCCTGAAGTGCTCCAGAGATCTGTGTTCTGGGGGCTGCATGCTGAGCCCCCAAACTGGTAGTGTTTATAAATGTCACCCCAATCAGATATGGGAGGAAATTCCTGTATTTCAAAGGTCACAAAGGAGTGCAGTGGCAGAAACAGAACAAACTCAGCACCCGCTTTTACCCGGTGAAGAGCTGCCACAAAGCAAACACCAGCAGGAGCAGATTTTCTTATCATATTTATGTTTTCATGTAGTTCCTCTCGAGCAGAGCAGCTGTGCCAGAGCAACTTGAACTCCTGATTGTCAGCTCGCTCAGAACGGTCACTTCAAAGCCTCGAGCATCAAGCTGAGCCTTTCAAAGACTTTCGCTGGATGTAATTGTCACTTTAATCCCGATATTTGGAGTTTAGGGCTCAGTGCTTTGTGAGGATAATCCCTCTTGCACCGTAACCTAATACCTAACAAATTGCTGCTACACCCCGTTTATGGCTCTCTTTTCCCATTATGTAAACAATAGGGGTGGATTTTTGTTCGGTGACAACTTCAGTCAACAGCCTGTTTGTAAAACATTAAGCGAAACAATGTGAAGATCTGGGCTCCAGGATAATTCTGTTCTGAGATTAAATCAAGAAGAAAACAACCCCGAACCTCCAAATTAAGCTGGATGCTCCCTCTCACCCCCACGCATGGAAGTGGTGTCTCTCTCTCTCTCTCTCTCCAGTGTTGCTTTAGCAATCACCTCTGTTTCCTGCTTCATTTTGGAAATGATCTGAAAGGTTTCCAGTTTTAGTCATTGTTGTGTAACCCTGGAAGGATTTCAGCTCAGAGACCAGAAATGTGACAAGTCAGAACCTTCGGAGCCGCTTTGGAATTGGCTCCAGTAGTTGTTCCTTTAAAAAAAAAAAAAAAAAACCCCACCACCCACAAAACCGAAATAAATCTATTGCAGGACAGCACTAAGGCTCTTCCTTCTTTCTTTCCTTCCTTCCTCTCACTCTTTTTGTTGCAAAGGGACTTCTCCTGGCACTCACAGCCAATCTTTCTGCTTCTGATCTGTCCGTCCACTGTCCCAGGCTGCTCCAGGTCCAGCCTGGCCTTGGGAACTGCCAGGGATCCAGGGGCAGCCACAGCTTCTCTGGGCACCCTGTGCCAGGGCCTCCCCACCCTCACAGGGAGGAATTCCTTCCCAATATCCCACCTAAACCTGCTCTCTGTCAGTTCAAGCCAACACATTTAATGTTTGTCAGCTCAGATCCCCGCAGGTCACTAAAGGCAGCTCCAAAGGGGAAAGGGAACACAAAATCCCCTAAACTGAGCCCAGAGCCACATCTGGGGGAGCAGGGATTTAGGAGAGGGGTTCCCAGGACAGAGCATGAGCAGGAGCATTCCAGTTGTGCTGCCTTTACAGAGGGAGCACATCCCAATGGAAGCTCCAATCTTACCTCCACAGTGACATCTTTGATGCCACCGGAGTGAAGCTTTTAAAAGGCTCAACTTTCCCTCAAAAGCAAAAGTTTTGTTCTTCCCATCCCTTCAGCTGAGACAAGCGAGTGCTGCGGGTCACCAAGGGCTCCATCAGCCTGCAGGCCCCAACTCTGCAGGCATCACCTTGCAGCTGACACCTGCCCCCTCCAGCACTTCTGGTACAAAATCCTCTCAACAGCAGAAGAAAACACTGCAAGTACAGAAATAAAACATTGGGGTTGAAACTGGACGATCTTTAAGGCTCCTCCCAACCCAAACCATTCTGAGTCTAACGCCCCAAACTCAGAACAAAATGTTGTTTATTTCTTAGACTTCTTACTCAATGCCTCTACACAGAGACAAGACCTAAAGCAGCAATATCAAAGTGTTCATCGAGCATTTTAAAGAACAGACGGAGCCACCAAAGAGCAGCAGAGCTCTGCGGAGGGTTTCGAGTCGCACAGCGGTGCCGTGATCCCCACTGGAACAACTCACAGCAAGAGATATATTGACACGAAATTCACCTAAGTGAAACCAGATCTGCTTACAACAAAACCAATAAAAAAGTAAAAATAAAAATGAAGAGGTTTGGCCCCTTAAAGTCAGCGAACAGACTGGGAGCTGCTCCTTGGTGAAGGCTGGTTGCCCATTTCGGAGCCACAGGACAGGTTCAAAGGGAAGCAGCTCCCTGCTTCCCGCTCAGAGCAATTCCCAAAATCCGTAGAAAGCTGCAAATGTCGATTTTAATTTCTTTGCACTGTATGCGCTGCACGGCTTTAGCCAGGAGCCCGCAGTGGAAACACTGAAATACCAGGAGAAATGGAAAGTGCTGGCAACTCGAGGCTCTTGATTTGGGGCCTCGCTGCCATTCTTTGTCCCAGACACTTTGGCAGGGGGGGAAACCTAAAACTGTTCCCTCTGGGGAGTCTCTTCCTCTTCTTAACCCTCAGCTCCCAGCAGCTCCTGCACGGAGGGGACCGGACCCAGCAGGGACTGGGCACAGCAATCCCAGCTCAGCCTCCCCTGCTGCGGGGCTGGGTGGGTGCAGGGGCCCCAGGCTGCCCCAGTACAGCTGAACCTGAACTGGGGCTGAACTGGGATGGCCCAGCAGGGAGACAGAGTGACCAGGAGCACCTGAGCCAAGCCTCAGAGGTGACCCTGCCGTGTATCCCACAAAGGAATGGGGCAGCTGGATCCCCCCAGGGCCACTGCCATTCCCTCCTCCTGCCTGGAAATTCTCCCTCCTGCCTGGAAATTCCCCCTCCTGGTTCTCTTCCCATCAGCTGAGAGCCATTGGCATTTTGATATTGAGCTGACAGGACCAAAGGGTCTCCATTTCTGCTCATGCTCCTGAAGTTTCAATTCTTAAGGCTGGTACAGCTGGCATGCATCCTAGAGCTGAAAATCATGGAATGGTTTGGGTTGGAACCTTAAAGATCATCTTATTCCAACCCCCTGCCATGGGCAGGGACACCTTCCACTGCACCAGGTTGCTCCAAGCCCCGTCCAGCCTGGCCTTGGACATTCCCAGGGTTGGGGCAGCCATGCAGAGATGAAACAGCTGAAAAAAATATGTTTTATATCCAGGCTTGTCCCTTTGGAAATCAGTAACCAACCTATTCCTTAATTCAGCAGGCCCCTGGGCTTTAATGCAAATTAGCTGTGAGGCAATCAAATACCAGCGCCAGCACTAATGAGCATTTCCTCCTCCCCTGGCACACGGGTATCTGCCCGGATGCCCAGGGAAGCTTCATTCCCATCCTTCTGCAGATTCCACCCCACATTGCTCCTCATGGATTTCCCTCAGCCTTCAGAGCCACAGCAAAAATTCCTCGAGGAACTTTTCCCCCCGCCCTTGTTGGCCAGGAGCAGGAGAACAGTTTGTTGCTCTGAATAGCCGTGATGTAATTAATGAATTAATGCGCTCAGCAGTAGGTGAGTGGCAGGTCAGGAACAATGACAGAACGAGATCAGAGAGTGCTGAGCACTCACTCAGCGGAGCCAACACCCTCAGCTCCGTTATTTGCTGCTCTGTCCCTTCCCAAAACACAACAGGTTATTAATAATCTGGGAATCTGGGGGCGGGCAGGAGCTGATATTCCAAAAGGGTTCTTCCAGCCTCGGGGACAGCTTCCTGTGCGTCACCCTGTGCAGCTCTGCTTCCTGAGGCAGGCAGCGCTCCTCTCCTTCCTGCCTGCTGGAAACCAAGGAGCCAGGAAAGGGCACTGGGACAGCAGAACTTGGGGGCAACTGTAATCCCAGCCGGGTCCCTTTTCCAGGGATATTCCTGTGCCCCTTATCCGGGGATATTCCAATATTCCTGTGCCCCTTATTCAAGGATATTCCAACATTCCTGTGTCCCTTATCTGGGGGTGTTCCGATATTCCTGTGCCCCTTATCCAGGGATATTCCAATATTCCTGTGCCCCTTATCTGCGGATATTCCAGTATTCCAACATTCCTGTGCCCCTTATCCAGGGATATTCTGATATTCCTGTGCCCCTTATCCAGGAGTATTCCAACATTCCTGTGCCACTTATCCAGGGATATTCAAATACTCCTGTGCCCCTTATCCAGGGATATTCCAGTATTCCTGTGCCCCTTATTCAAGGATATTCCAACATTCCTGTGTCCCTTATCCGGGGGTATTCTGATATTCCTGTGCCCCTTTTCCAGGGATATTTCAGTATTCCTGTGCCCCTTATCCAGGGGTATTCAAATACTCCTGTGCCCCTTATCCAGGGATATTCCAGTATTCCCGTGCCCCTTATCTGGGGATATTCTGATACTCCTGCGCCCCTTATCCAAGGGTGTTCCAATACTCCTGTGCCCCTTTTCCAGGGGTATTCCAATATTCCCGTGCCCCTTATCCAGGGATGTTTCAGTATTCCCGTGCCCCTTATCCAGAGGTATTCCAATACTCCTGTGCCCCTTATCCAGGGATATTCCAATACTCCTGTGCCCCTTATCTGGGGATATTCCAACATTCCTGAGTGCCTTATTCTGGTCTGTGGAACAGAAAGGTGCAGACAGGGCAGATGGAGCTCTGGCATTCCCGTGGGGCTCAGTGCTCCCAGTCCTGCACCCCGGAGAAGGGAAGGTGGTGTGGCTTTCACCCAGAAGGCCAGAGAAGCTCCGAGATCGCCCGTCCAAGTCCTGATCCTGCCAATCGCAAAGGCTGCAGCTCCCACTCGGGAATCCCTGTGCTGGTGTCCGAGCAGTTCGGAGCAGAGGCTTTGTTTTTGTATTTTACAGGAATAGAACAAATCTGACTCCTGAGTTAAGATGAGTGAGCTCTGTATGACAGATCGGGAGGGAAAATGTAAGCAGGAAGCCTGAGGATCTCTGATTTAGGGTTTTTCTTCCCCAATCCTTGTAGAAAGTTCCCTGAGGTCCAGCTTGACACCACTTATTGACAGGTAGGGGAGACAGGAACACTTTCAAGTCACCACTGATCCCAAGTTTAGGCCACTGACCTCAGCAGGAATTCCTCTGTAACACTCAGAAACTGCCTCATCCCACCTCATAAAATATCCCAAAAGCCAATTAAATCACCAAAGTCTTTCAGAACTAACACCAGGTCTAACAGTGAAAACATCATTTTGCATAATTTCTCGGAGGAAATGGGAAGGAGAGTTGAAAAAAAAACCCCCAAAACATGTAAATAAAAGTAATCGCATCCACTATGATCAAATTTTTTAGGAAATGCCACCAAAAAACTGCTGACTCCGACTTCTGAACTCATTCTTAAATTAAAGAGAGGCTGAGATGCAGCCGAGTGTCAAGTCAAGCAATGCGTCAGTGCTTTTTTCTCTTTAGGAAAAGCACCAGAAAACGCAGTGAGTGACGCTCAGACCAGGCAGGAGGGCAAACACTGCACTTCAGGAAATTAATTTATCCATCAGCACCGGGGTCAGGAGCCACTGTTTGCTTTCCTGAGCAGCTTTGTGTGACTGCCCTTTCATTTGGGAGCACAGATAAAGCAGAAAGCCACCTCTGACATGATTTTCCACTCAGATCTGGTTTTCTCTCCGTTCTGCTCAAGGATATCCCAGCCAAAGCCCAGAGTCCTCCAGAGCATCCCGAGTTTCCGGCCCCTCATCCAAACCAGAGCACTTTTGCTGGGCTGTGGATGTCACCACGTTTTTCAGCAGGACTGTGAAATGGATTAAATGCCCTCAGAGCTCAGAGGGCCGATCCAAACCCCGCTGAAGGCAGCACAGGGGTTGTGTTTGATCTCCTGCTCTGGATCCCAGCTGGCACTTGGGGTTTCTCAGTATCACCACAGGCAGCATCCACCTCGGGACTGGCTCGGCCTGCTGGAATTGCAGCAGCGCTTTCTAAGAAACCAGGGCTTTGTTAAACCTCCACTCCCTTTTTTTTTTGGGTTCGCAGACTTTGGCAGAGTCAGGAGTTTCCATATCGTTATTTAACTCCCCGGAGTTCTGGAGGAAATTCGGGGTTGGGGTGATTTTCTCGGAGCTCACTTTCAACACCTTGTGGAGCAGATGGCTGGACCTTGGTCTGTCCGTCCATCCCTCCCTCCACCCATCCCTCCATCCCTCCATCCCTCCATCCCTCCATCCCTCCATCCTCCCCTGTCTCAGCAGGGCTGCCTGTGACCTGGAAAGGGAGTTTATCCTGAAACCCAGGAGTTATTTCCTCGGAGCTGACACTCAGCGTGGTGCTGGCCGCTCTTGGATTCCGCCGCCATTCCCTTCCCAAGCCCAACACTCTGACTTACAGGGTCTTGGTGTTTTGCAAGCCAGATGATTGAAATAACGTGGGAGTGGAAAATCATGGGTAGCTGTGTGTGTTTGGGCCCTATATCCCAGAATTTTATCTTAACCTCAGTGCTCAGGTTGCAGAACTTCATTTCTGGCCTCCTGAACCTGTCCCACAGCTTATTCCTGATCACTTGAGGGAGTTTTAGATACAGAAAATAGGATTTTAAGCAATATTAAGATAGGCAGAATATCCTTTTAAACCTCTCTTCTCCCCCATTTTTCAAACATCCTCAGATGAGTTACTCATTCCTCTAAAGATGGAAACAGTGACCCTAAATCAATCATTTATGCCATGCCTGCACTTTAATGATTGTCCACAGCAAATACTTCCTGGGATGAGCTTCATCCATCGTCTCTGACTCCAATATAAGCTTTCACCTCTCTACTCCATCCACAGCCAGATTCAGATCTTCATCCTTAAGGTTATTTCCAATATTCCCACCAGAACCCGATGAGTCCTCACCCACAGCAATTCCCCGTTCTTTGGATCAATGTTTCACCTCTGCAACAGCATTTCTCACCTCTAATCCTATTTGTTTTCATGTCTTCCCACAGTTCTGCTTTTTAGGGTTGTATTTGGGAACATTCTGAGTTCTCAGAGGTTGTTGAGGGAAGTTTTTCCTGGCTGTGCTCTTTCTCTTCTCTGCACGTGGCAATAATTGCAGGGACACTGGAAATGACTTTCCCAACCTGCCTCACCCGCTTTAAAAAGGTTCTTTTCATGCTGCTGAAAAGCCTTTAAATCTTGGCCTTCTTTGTTTCATTCCTGCTGACTGCTACCAGCATTATTAATGTATTTTCCTATTTTCTTTATTTTTGTACCCATTTTTCGACCACTCTGTGTCCAACCTGCACTTGCCAAACTGGTTTGGCAGTAAATCCCAAACTCCTTCCATGGGATCCCCAGGGAATGGAGCCTTCAATCGGCTTCTGAAGGGCTTGGGAGGAACCCCAGGCCAGGAATGTGGGATAAGGACTATCTGAGAGCTGAGATACTGGATTTAAATCTAAGAAAAACCTTCATGCATATATTTAAATATAAGCACATAATAAGAATGAACATAAACCTGCTGCAAATCTTCCTAAAACTAGAGGCAGGGAGGTAAAATCCCCATTGAAGGCTTTGCAAAAAACCACTAGAGGAATGCAATAAATTGGTTTTTTCAGTCCTATAGTAATGAATTTATCAAGAAATCCTTCAGCTGCCTCAGGGGTAGTTAATTCAGTGGGGTTTTTTTTGTCTAAAATATCAATCTGTTTCCAAAAATGGCAACACTTCTTTAAAAATAAACAAAACAAAAAAGAACTCTATCTAGAAGTTGCCTTTAATAAAAAAATTAAAGGTAGGGATTGTTTTAAATCGGATTTTTATCTCTCTGTGACTTGCACAGAGGCTGATTTGTCCCCCTCAAGGCCTGGGATCCGGGCCTCTGTGGTCGCCCTTTGTGTGGAAGATTTTCCCCCAGCACTGCTGAGTGAAGGAGCTGCTGAATGGGAACTGAGCCCATTCCAAGCTGTTTGCCACGAAGCTGCTCAGCCAGCCGTGTTTTTCCTGTTTTACCTCTCCAGGCAAACAGTGTGAAGGAGCGAGCAGATCTTATCAGAGCCCGTGTTAACAAAAATACATCAAATAAAAACCTGCTACATTGCAAATGTCAACACTCCACGCACAAAAACATGATATCTAAACTGCACCAGGGTCGATTTTATTGCCAAAGCAATTCCCAAAGATTGTTTTGAGAGACAACTTTTCTGTTTGGCCTCACGGGTGCTGTGGGCCTGTGAAATAAATGTCTCTCTCATTTATTACACATTAAATGTACAGGGGTGCTGTCACCAGAGACAAGAGCGTGGCTAAAGAGAATTTCACCCTCTGGTTTGAAATTTACTGCCACTGTCTCCAGATTAGTTGGGAGTTGGATGAATGATCGGCCATCAGAATTAAATTAAATTCAATTCAGAAGCGATGTACGCGGCCTCAGCGGGAGATTTATCCTATCTTGTATCCTGTATTTTCCCTGGGTCATTTCTACTCCTGTTTTCTCTGAATAACATGGAATCACAGCGCCACTTGCTCCCGCTCGGAGCCAGAGCCCTTCCGAAGTCTCACAAATCCAAAGGTGATTAACGAAACCCCAAATCACTCCCGGGGCCTGCCCAGCCCCGAGTCACGAGCCCGGGCTGGTGGCATTCCTCCTCAGGAACATTCCGTATGGTCCTAAGCTCCATCACCTCGGGACGAGAGGTCTCCGGGAAGTGAAGTCTGTGAAGAACACAAAGTGGTGTTTCCCACAGAAAAAATAACCCAAACAACATCACTCGGGTGTCTTAATTTGGGAGCAGCCGCGAGGCTGATCGAGCTCGGGAGGGAAAGTGCGGATTAAGGAGAGCTAAGAAGCGACCTCAGAGGTGCTGGCAGGAGGCCAGGAGTGCTGGAACGAAGGGAAAGCGATCTGAGAGCAATAATGGCCCAAAACACCTGCGAGGATCAGCCCCCAGCCCATCCCAATGCTGGAGGGAGGAAGCGATGTCCCCGCTGCTGCCAAAGCCCCGCAGTCACGCAGGACTCTGCTCCTGGTGTCTGCAGGAGCTGCCGGGGGCTCCAGCCACGCCGTGACGTGTGTTGATAATTATGATATTCTGCCATCGGTTTGCTCTCGGGGTGTTTTTCCAATCAGGCTCGGAGATCTCTTTGTTCTGCCGTGTAAAACCCGGCTTTGAGGTCACTGCTCGCCTCCCACACCCTTGGCTGTTTATGGACGGCCTCGCGAAGCTCGGAGCCCATTTCCCATCGAGGAAGACAAGGAACAGGTTGTGTCGTTGTCTGGCTCAATTGTTCTCCAGAACTAATTCCAAGGAGAGGAACAGCTCACCAGCTTGGGGCTTTATTGTTGTAAAAGCCTCCTGTCAACAATGGAAGGATGTGCAGGGTACCAGCCACGACTGAGAGAAAAATCTGCTTTTCCTATTAAAAAATGAATGGGAATGACCTCCATTGATTCGGAGGGAAAATCGGTGAAAGGTTCAAGGGCCACCTACCTAAAACAAGTGCTGAGGGCCATTTCTGATGTCACAGAACACGTGGCTCTGGATTTCTATGCGTGACAGAGGTCTGTAGTGACATCCCAAGGGATGCCAGACTTTCAGGGCTTTTGGTTCAGGGTAGAGGGACAGATTTTGGCACCCTAACCTGCATTTCCTTAAAGCTGCAGGCAGGGCATTGTCCTGTCCTGGTCCTGGGCATGGTATCAGTTTAGGCTGAACTCTGGGATCTTCCAGAATAAAAGGATCCTTATTGCAGGAGCTGGAACAATGTCCAAGCAGGAGGGATGAAATATTGCCCCTCCACATCGAACAGGGAACCTTTTCTTCCAGTGTTGCTTTAGGACTTGCTCCGGCAAGGTCTTGTCTGTCAGCAAACGCAATCAGGTTTAAGAGCCTGAATTACCATCCTGGAAATCACTGGGAATTGTTTTGGCGGTGTAAAATAATGCAAGTGCGGAAGTCCTCCAGCAGGTTTGGGCCAGCACACTCAGCACCCTGCAGAAAGGAGCCTTTCGTTCCCAGAACCACTCCTTGTGTCCAGGACAGCCACTCATTAGGGCTTTGTGCAGGGAGCTTGGATTTCACTCGCTTGGAAGATATTCCTCCCGACCCCCTGGGACACGCAGGCTCTGGTTGGTTTGGAAAACAAAATGATTAATGGCGTTTTCCAAGTTTTTCCACTGAGCAGATTTGAGCCGAGGTCTGTCACAAGCTGAAGAATTTGCAGGAATAGTGTCAGTCTGATGTCATAGTGGCAATAAATCCTATTGTACTGGATTACATTTTACCCATTAAAATGCTCTGACCTATTGTCATCCAAGTGGAACCACATTCCACTGGCTGCTCAAAAGGTTCTGATTTCACTCCCGATTGTTGCCAGGGCAACTGCACCTCCATCCAAAACTGCCTCACCAGTCATTGAACTCCATTTCAACAGACCCGTGGAGATAAAGCAAAGCACTAATTACTTGTTCCTGCTGAAAAAGTCCAAATCAAACCTTTCTGAGGCCTGAATAACAGAGACTCGAAGGAGTTGTTGGAGGGTTACTTGGGGTTTTTTGCATGAGGCACCAATTGCCTCATTTCTTTGTGGAATAACTGGTTGTGGTGACAAAATACCATGCAAAGATTAATATTCTTAGGCTATCCAAAGCAAGAGTGCACTGGAAATCTCACCACAGGCCGCTCCTGGAAAGAGTCCTCACTCAGTTGTGGAAAACTGAAAGGATTTTCATGAATAGTTGAACAGCTGGTGAAGGCTTGGGAGTGGAAATCGAAATATTTGGATTTCCCCGTTGAGATTTCTGGTGGAAAGTGGCCTGTGTTTTATGGCCTCTGCTTTTATTAAGTGAATATCATCTCCGTGGTTCAGAGCTGTCTCAATCTATCCTTGAGTGGGACAAAGCCAGGTAGAAAATTGCTCTTTCTCCCAGGGCTGCTGGGGATCAGCATTTCCTGGAGAGCAAAAAGGGGCCACTTGGCCATCAAAAATCAGGTCTGTAAAGCCAGGAGTGAGCGGGGCCAGGCGATGCTGGTTCTGCCGCTCCAAACCAGTGCCCCAGGGCTGATGTGCACGGAACTCGGGGCCAGTTTGAAACCAGTTTGAGAGAGAACATTTTCAAAGGAACTGGAGATGCTTTGTCTCAGGAACGGAGGTGCCTTTATTACACATGGAAAATTTCCAGCTGGTTTTGCTCTTTTAGCCAGATGAGTCTTCTCACACAGCTCCGTGAGCCCCTGTCTTGGTTTTCCCTTGAGGAAAACTTGCCTGAAAAAATGGTTCTTCACCAAAATTGCCTCTTTTTTTCAGTTTGCTTGCCAAACTGCTGTTTTTTATCAAATGCCAGTTCTTAGATCTTCTCAGGGAAGTGTTGACCTTCTCTCCTGTACCACGACAGTGAAAGAGAAGCCCAAAATTCAGTGGTTCCTCTGCTGAACCTTTCCACAGGAAATTAAGGGCTGAAACCCTCTCCACTCTCCCGATTCTCCACCCCACTGTGTCACCACGAAGAGCAGTTGAGGAGTTGAAGATTATCCTCCCCTCTCTGCACCCTCAGAACACGAATTCAGCTGCTTTAAAAAGAGGAACCAACGAGGGAATCATGACTGGAGAACGCGAGAAATGGACAATTCCTTGCAAAATGCAGCACGGAGACTTCCTGAATTACAGCTTTGCCTCCTGCCAGACAGGACAGAGGAGTCCTCTTTTACAACAGAAGATGAGAAGATGAAGAACCAAATCAAGCCCTCATCCCGGTTTAAAAGCAGACAGAAATGTGAGGTGGTATTTGCTCGCGGGGCTCGTTTGTATTTATCACGTGGCAGTTTCATTGCACAATGAATTACTGGAAAGGGGTCTCCCGTTTCTCACTAAAAGCTCGGGGAGAGAATATTGAGCAAGAGAGGTGACTAATAAAAGAAAAATGGGCAGAGCATCAGCCCACCTCCACGATTTCAGCCACGCCAGGGAACACTGAGGTGAGGGAGCAGCGTCCTGGTGAAAGGCAGAAACTTTCTCACCGTGAAGTGTTTTCCACCTGACCTCTCCACGAGCTGTTCAGAACCTCTGCTGGCACAGGGGCGGCTCAGATTTCAACCTTTTTGCACGTCCTTTGCTGAAGTTTTCTTTCTCTAGAAAGCAATCCATCAGCCCCTGCTCTTTCTGCCTCCGGAGTGCCAGGTACAGCAGTCCTGGGGAGGGCTTGGCTGGTATTTCCCACACTTCCAGCACGGGCACGTTGCTACACTAATGAAGCCCATCTAAAATATGGATTGCCTGGATACTGCCTGAATTTAGCGAGTTTGCAGCTGGTTAACTCTGATTGATCAGCTGACATTTGCTGAGCGCTGCCAAACCATCCATCAGCAAGTGCTGTAATAACCCTGGGTTTGTCAGTGATAGATCAACTGCCCCAGCTCTGCGGAGCTGATTTAGCAGCACCAATCTCGTTATCTCGCTGCATTCACACCTTCTCCAGAGCAGTGACTGGGAGAGTGCAGCTGAATGTCTGCTCGGTTTCAGAAACGCCCAGAAACATCGAAGAGGAAGAGAGAAGAGAAGAGAAGAGAAGAGAAGAGAAGAGAAGAGAAGAGAAGAGAAGAGAAGAGAAGAGAAGAGAAGAGAAGAGAAGAGAAGAGAAGAGAAGAGAAGAGAAGAGAAGAGAAGAGAAGAGAAGAGAAGAGAAGAGAGACGATGCAAAAGTGCTGCGAGGTTAATCAGTGACGTCTTTGCAGACCATGAAAGTTTATTTTCCTCCTTTCCTTCGTTCAGTGACTAATTTCTGTTACTGTAACCAGGAGTAAGAGACTTTATCCCCACCAAAACTTAAATATTCACTTCCTCTTCTCCACCTCCTACATTCTCTTGAAAAAGCACTTCCCTCTCCATTCTGGCTCTAGCAAGAAAGCTCACAACAATACTACAGAAAACACTGTAAAAGAAGGAGATTTTGTTTATTAAATGTTTATAATCACGCTCTGTATCACCATCCCCACGGGGAATGAGTCAGGGCTCCCAGGAGAGCACAATCCCAGGAGAAAGGAAAATGATGTAACACCAGGACTTTGCAGAGATTTCTATCTGGACAGAGCACCCCTTGCAGCCTGGATCCCCTCTGGATTTCCAGGCTTGTGGTGGCCACTGCCATGGGGAAGAGCTTTGATCCACAGCACAGGCACGAGGATTTGAGGAAGTTTGACAACAAGGAAGATGCAGAAGCCAGGATTGTGTAATCAAAACCCTGGCAAGGGCATTCCAAGCCTTTCAGTGACAGCTGCCCTGTCTCTCTCTGCCATCTTTCAGCTTGCTCTGTCTGCCGGGTGAGCTGTACCAGACAGGTGACCTGCACCTCGGCTGCAGGAGTGAAAACCCCAAAGAGACAGCAAGGAAAGGAAATCTTGCCCCTACTCTGCCTCCTGGGTGGCCTTCCCAGATCCTCAGCCTGCTCAGAAGGATACTGCAGAGTTTTCAGGACAGCTTCAAATGTTTGCTCAGGGTTTTGAAATACAGAAATAGAGGGATTTCTAGGGGGGATGAGCAGGATTCTCCCTTCCTCGCCTTCATTTGTGGGTTTTCACGGCATAGGAGGGGGCAGAATCTCTCAGCAGGCTCCTTGCACCGACACAAGTGGGCACAGGTCACACAGGTCCTCACGCACAGACACTCAGAGCCAACAAAGTTGTGTCCATTCCTGTTGCTCAGGCCAACAAAGTTGTGTCCATTCCTGTTGCTCAGGCCTTCGCTGCTTGGCCCACACTCATCCAACCGTCCCAACAAGCCCCGAGCAGGCTCCCAGGGCAGGCTCTGGGGCAGAGCGATCCTTCTGACTCATTCCAGCCACCCTTTCCCACAGTCTGCAACCCTCAGTTTCCCCGGTGGGAGCCAAGAGTGCCTGTGCTGCTCTGCCCTCCTCACTCAGGAATTCTTCTGGGCAGCTTTGCTGCTCCTCTGGTGATGGGAGGTGGACAGAAAGGAACGGAGGAGCTGCCCGAGTGGGTCAGCCCCGCGGTCCGTGTGCTCTCACATCCCATCCCCGGCAGTGGCCCATGCCAAGCGCTCCAGGAGAAGGTGTCAGATCCCTGCAGGAGGCCGCTCGGGAAGGGTTTCCCTCCTCTGACAAGTTCTCACCCTGATCTGCGGTAATTAGATCCTGGCTCAGCCCTGCAATTACCCAGCTTAACACCCTCCCTGAACATGGGCTCGAACAAGCACCGGAGCTCTGCCTCTCTTTAATATTCAAATGAACACAGTCCTGCTGAATTCCAGCCACACCAACCGTGTTTCCAAACAACAACTAAGGAGCTGCCAGCTCACACGCCAACCACCCCTCCAGCTGAACGAGATAAGCAGTTTATCCCCACACAGGTTGTTTAGTTAGTTTAAAGCTCTCTAAGGCAACAGAATTTCTGTGTACCTGTACAAACACGAGGAAAAGCGCAGTTAAGGAAGTGGGAAATGGGCTTTACCTTAATGTCCCGCTGAGGCTTGAAAGAATCTCCGCTTCACTCCCTCCTTTCTTTTCCTCTGTCTCTCTCCCTCTCTTCTTGCATGGCTGGACTGACAGGTTGGCAGAGCTGAGAACGACAGGTTGGGTTTGTTTTTTTAGACACAACTCCTCCCCCTCTCAAAGAGAAGGGAAAAAAAAAAAGAAAAAAAAAAAAAAAAAAAAAAAAAAAAGGAAANGAACGACAGGTTGGGTTTGTTTTTTTAGACACAACTCCTCCCCCTCTCAAAGAGAAGGGAAAAAAAAAAAGAAAAAAAAAAAAAAAAAAAAAAAAAAAAGGAAAGACTGTTTGGGAAAAGTTCACAGAAAATCCCGTCCTTTCAGCACATTCGAACTGGTGAGAAAAATGCTACTTTGGGGAGCCCAGCAGTTTTCCAATTGTTTTTCTCAGAAAGGCTCAAGGTCTGCTCTGCAATAAGTATGGAGCAACCAAAGGATTTACACCAAGAACTGGCTTGACCCCAAGCCTTCCCCGTTTCCCTGATAACCGCTCCAGAGGTAATTACAGCCCCTTCAGGGCAGCCTTGACGAGAGGGCTTTTGCAAAAGTGGAAAGGGCTTTTTGCAGGCAGCACAAATATCTTGGGGCCTCGGATTTTATCCTCGCATCCCAGCACCGCTCTGTGTAATAAATGTCACCAAGAGACGTCTGAAAACCTATTTTTTCCCCTCAGAACCCTGTGCTGCTGCTAACCTGCCCTCACAGCAGGTTACTTTAAACTTCTGGTTTTTACTCCAGGCTCTGAACTGGTTGCAGAGACACCAGCTCAGCTTCTATCCCTGTCACCTGCAAGGTGAGAGGATCCTGGAGAGCTGGGGGAGGTTTTTAACAGTCCACAATGACCACAGAATTGAGGTCAGTGTCAAAAGCTTCCACTTTCCCAGGCCTTCCCAGGTGTTCTGGCTCAGGTGGACAAAACACATCCCCGGGAATGATCTACTACAGCGTTTTTAAACTCAGCCCTTTAGAGAGTGTTAGGACCAAGATGCAGACACTGATCTCACCCCGGGTTTGTCACTAAGTTCTTAGATTAGGGCTGTGTCCAACGACCTCTGCCTGCTCCTATTTCAGTGCTGCTGCTGCTGCCTGTGCCCTCCTGGCCATGGAGCTTTGCCTCTGCTAATAAATGCCAGGAAAGAGCAGCCAAGAGGTTGGTGGCCGGTGATGAAACAGCTTCCAACCTCCCACTCCCCTGCAATCTCCAAAAGAATTGACACTCAGCCTCTTTCATTCTCTAAAGCTATTTTAAGTTGCCAATTTGGGCACAAATCTGCGATTTCCAGGCCTGTTCTCTCGGAGCTGCTGCCTCTGTTTCAAGCAAGCAGAAGAACAAACATAGGGTAGACTAATGGCTGCCATCTGCATAAATTTGCATCTCGGACTCCTTGAATAGAATCCCATCTCCTCTGGGTCAGCTTTGCCGCTGGGTTGTGACAATGAGGTTTCAGAGGTTTCCTTTCCCTGCGTCACTGGTGCTGGTGCCACTCTGAGCTGAGCAGCAGCAGCAGCTCTGCAAAGCCAAAAAGGGTTCCAAAACTTTTGGAAAAAACCCCGTCAGTTTAATTTGACATTACAGTGAGCTAGATTAGAGGTGAAACCAGCTGGTCTCACACGGAGTCAGTGTGACATCTTATCCAAAAATGTCTCGTTCCACTTCTTGCCAGCTCAGCTTTATCTCCTGCACCAGGGGAGGGCCACATCCATCTATTCCATCTATTCCAGGACTGATTTCCATTCCTCCCGCCTCCCGCAGAAGGCATTTGCTCCCTGCCTCTTTTATCAGGCAACTGTTCTCAATTGTGCTCAGCTCCCCCCTCGAGATCGACGGAGAGATAACACAGAAAGCTCAGAAATCTTTCCTGCCAGCGGAACAAGTTCCCCGAATCCAGGCAAAACTGGGCAAAGCTCTGCTAATGGATCATGGCTGGAGGCACCACTGCCTGCCGAGGGAAGTGAGGAACTGTTCTTCAGGTTACAGCACGGTCACAGGCTGCAGCTTTCTGCCTTAATTTCCAGTGCAGATGGACGGGGAGAAGGATTCAGCAGCATTAAGCACACGCCAGTGCCGGCACTGCTGTATCAAAGGTGGATTTGCCAGCAGAGATCCAGCTGCAGCTCCCTTTGGCACTGATTTAGAAGATTTTTCTCAGTCCTCCCTCCTCAGCATCAGGAGGTTGGAGATCCAAACCCTTCGAAAGATTGGCAGCTTGCAGAATCTTTAAGATCTTTTAGCAAAGGGGTTTATTCTCTTTATTGACGGAGGTGACCTGCCCTGGCATCAAAAAAACCCATCAAAAACGTGCCCAGCATGACATTCTTGCTTTATCTCTGGAATTCTGACCCCACATGGGAGGCCTGGAGAGGGAGAGAAGCTGAGCAGCATCACAAGGAGAGAGAAATCTCCAATCTCCAGCTGTAGCTCCTGCCCAGCCCCAGTCCAGCCCTGGAGTGTGACATGTGACAGTCACAGCCCTGTCTGCCCCAGGGGCCAAGGGTGAATTAAAGCCAAGAGCCCTCAGCTCTCAGCAAACACAGAGCTTAAAACCAGTCAATAAATGCACTTCAATTAAGCACTCGGGGCGAGGTCGGGTTTCTTGTTTTTCCTGTTTAACCAGCAAGTTTCAAGACAGCCTCATAATGAACCCTGGGAGCACAGCTCGTTACGGCATCAGAAAAGTTGCACCCAACTTTGGGTTGTTGCCTTCTGGTGGTTACACTCCCTAAAGGAAAAAAACAAAGGGGAAGGAACGCGTCTCACAATGTAGGAGCTTAATCCCAAACGCCTTGATCCCCATGACGAGATTCCCATGGTTTCAGTGGGTCGTGGATCAATAAAACTGGGATAAACCTCACATTTTCATGTCAGACTGGTGTTTCCCATTGATTTCCAGGCGGATCTGTGTTCCCTGATTCCCTGCCCTGCCTTGAAAACCCCTCCCTCAATGCCTGCAAACATCCCTTGTCTCCACAGGTTTCTTGGGCAGGTCCAGCCGAGCAGACACTGGAGCCACCTGTGTACTGCAAAGGGGAAAAGGGGAAAAACCCTGCATTTCAACCCCCAGCTTTTATCCTTTGGGAGTGTGGATCCCTCAGTCCACCCTGCAGTGGCCGCTGCTCCACGTCCATCCCCTCCAACCCCACAAACACGTGCAGAACCATTTTTTGCACCCCGGCTGAGGCTGCTGCTCTAAATTTCCACCCGTTCCAAGTTCAAACTCTCTTTTAATTCTGTATAAACCGCAGGTGCTGAATGTTTGATCGGGCAGGGAGGAGGTCCCTGCAGAGAAGAGCAGCTCAGGGGACGAAGTGTGGGACCTTCAGCGCTTACAGAGTGGTGATCCCATGAAAATCAGCACAAAAGTCCCTGTTCGGGGGCACGGAAAAACCACGGGGGTGTCACAGAGCCTCTGGCACATCCGAGAGGGTGTTCAGGGTGCTGGGAATGACAGGAGGGCTCCAGTCCTTTTCCATGTATAATTCACCAAGAAATCAGCTGGTCGGCGTGGAAATAATTTGAAATGAACGGAGCCCTTAGGTATTACATTAACTGGATCTCTGGGGGAGGATGTGGATTACTGCAGCTGAATAGAGCCCTTATTTATCAGATGGAAAAGGTTAATGTCATTTCCTTTCCTTTCCTCCATGGTTTTCCTCACCACAACCCCGTTTCTGGCGAGCAGGAGGTGCAGACAGTGTAAGAACATGTGCTTGATTGTTTAAATCACCAGAGCTGTTACTTCGGGCAGGGAGGGGGGTAAGAAATTAAGATTTCTGCTGGTTTCCTGGGGAGAATTACAGGGCTAGGAAACATAAAACACCGAGGAAAGGAAATGGGTTGTGGAGCACCTGGGCTTTGATTTGACATCCAAGAGTCCTAACTGAAGGAGGGAATTTGTTCACTGTCATCTACTGTGGTGCCTAATAGGAACCAGGATCAAACTAATCTAATATTCTTATTCCATACTTTATAAAGCAAGACTGCATTAAGAAAGGTCATTTTTTTTTGCTCCTTAATGAAGTTTAAATACAGTTAAATTAAGTTCTACTAATAAAGAGTCTATGCTTTTTTGTAATTTGCCTCTGGAATCTCAAGAGCTGTTGACCTAAAGATAAATATCAGAGCGGCTCAACTATCTATTGTGTGCTCTGCTAATGATGTCAACAAGTTAATTCTAATGTCAACTGAGGAGAAAATTTCCATGTCGGGACATAGCTTGGGCTAAGAGGAAAAAAAAAAAGCTCTTTTTGTGGTAAAAAGCTCAAGACACCCAGGCTGATTTCCCCGTCTCAGGCACAGGATATCCTCGGATAAGCCATGTAGGGATGTTCTCCTCCTGCAGTAACTAAGGTGGCGCTAAACCACATTGAGTTCAGACTTCAAGAGAAGGATGAACATTTCTGACCATTTGGGAATTTCAGGATTCCCGCTGCTGGCTCCCTGTCTGTCCATGAAGAAGGATGAGTGTGGCACTGGGGTTTGGCTTCTGACCACAGCTCTTCTTCCCCCCAAGGTCTACAGGTACTCACTGGGCATCTCCTGCCCATTTCTGCTTGCCTTGCCATAGGTCAGAGATGGTTTGAGCTCCTCACCACCCTCTTGTTTCCAAACCATCAGCAGAACCTAATTCCACTCCTGAATTCCAGCCAGGTCCCATAAAAGGTATCTGGATGCAGCTGTTGGTCTCTCTGCCTCCACAAGATGTGAAATTACCTCCCAGTTTCCAGCTCCAGCTGCTTGCCTGCCCCTGTATCCAGCTCCATGTTGGACAAACCTCAGGCATGCTCCTTTCCTCTCTCCACACCCCACTATCCATGGAGAGAAACCCAGGCCGAAGGGACAACGAGGGTCAGGACTTCTGGGTGATGCTGAGGTCGCCTTTCCGGCCCCAGCTCTCCATCCGTGACCTGAGTCAGTGGCTTTACCTTACCTTGCAGAGGTGCCTTGAGGACAAAAAATTCATATTTCAGGGCACGGCAGCGGGGCTGGCTAATTCCAGCTCTGAAGGGAACGGGGACAGAGATGCCCATTGACTCATGTGGGATTTACAATGAGCCCTGATCCATTTTGCATTGGCCCCGAGCAGCCATCTGAGGATAGCAGGGCCTGACTATTAATTCCTGAGCGGGTAAACAATCAGCATCCCAGTGATAATGGGGTAAATTAATGGATGCAGCCAAGGCAACCCCGGCGTGGCTCCTGAGTGGGCTTCATGGGCTATTTGCAGACTGTGAAAAGAGCTGAGTGCATCTGGCCTCATTTTTTCGCTCGTCCGTAAAGGAAAAGCGTTCCTGGACGACCAGGCAGCGAGGATATTCCAGCAAATTGCCTTTCCCAGAAAGCCAACCTTGACTTCGTTATAATTGCTGTGTAAATGTAATCCCACTCATCAATTAAATGCTGCTCTCCAGGGCTGGAACATCATCCATGTTCATGGGGATGGAATCCCTGGCAATTCGCTCGGCTGACTCCGTATTCATGGGCATTAGCCTTGGAAAAGAGAATGTGATTGCTTGAATAAATTCAGCCGCCAACTCCAGCACCCCGGGATCAGTTGACAAGAGTCAGTCTGGCTGGAAGAGGGGCTCAGAAACAGGTTGCCGTGGAAATCCTAAATATTCAGCCCTTGGCAGGGGGATTCAGACGGGATAATGGATAAACAGAAATGGCCCAGCCCTTGCCAACCTCAGAGCTGACCCCTTGGTCCTGCAGGTGTTACTGAGGATCAGAAAGTTGCTTCTTTCACAAAGTGTTTGAGTAAGAAAAATTCTGATTTTTCACCAAGAAATATGTTGCCATGGAAATCCTAAACATTCAGCGCTCGGCGGGAGGATTCAGATGGGATACCCGATAAACACAAATAGCCCAGGCCTTGCCAACCTCAGAGCTGACCCCTTGGTCCTACAGGTGTTACTGAGGATCGGGAAGCTGCTTCTTGCGCAAAGCGTTTGAGTAAGAAAAAATCTGAATTTTCGCCAACATTCGTAATTCCAGGTCCTGCATTCCTTGCAGATCTGTCCCAGAGCCTCCCACTGCCTGTGCACAGTCTCTCCAGCGGGGTCACATTAGTTTTGGGCTGTCTGGATGCAGCCAGTCCCGCAGGCCAGAGGGCAGCTGCTAATGGGCTGTGCCCACTGAGCTGTCGCTGCTCAGCAGCAGCCCTTGCCCTGAGGGTGACCCGTGCTCGCTGTCCCTGCACTCCCCCCGGGGCCAGCCAGCACCTGACCCCGCGGTTTATGGTTCTTGTTCTGTGTGACTGAGCATTCCCAGTAATTCAGAACGGCTCCGTGGCTCTGCTGTTCCCCCAGCACGGCTGCAAGCTTTACAACCCCAAACACAACCCGTAAATAGATTTCCCTCTCGGGCAGGATCCAGCAGCTGTTCGACAACAGCCAACAACCCCCGCAGCAGTTCAGCACCAGGACTAATGTGTGTCCTACCTCATTAAGCTGAGGCAATTCAGGCTGGAGACAAATTCTTGGCCCTGTGCTGGTAAAGCAGCACGAGAGCCCAGTACTGGGGGCATTAAGCACTCCTGGTGTTTAAAACCTCAGTGTTTTTCACAAGGGAGGAGAAACTGAGTTCCACAGAGAATAGTGGATGTTGTCCACGGACACTGGGGTGCTGGAGTGACCCCAAAGAAGAGCAATTGAGGTAGGGAAGGGGCTGGAGCCCCAAGAGTGGCTGAGGGAGCTGGGAAAGGGGCTCAGCCTGGAGAAAAGGAGGCTCAGGGGGGACCTTGTGGCTCTGCACAACTCCCTGACAGGAGCGTGGGGAGAGGTGGGGTCTGTCTCTTCTCCCGAGTAACAAGGGATAGAACAAGAGGAAACAGCCTCGAGTTGTACCACTGGAGGTTTAGGTTGGATATCAGGAAAAATTTCTTCCCAGAAAAGGCTGCCCACGGCAGGGGTGAGTCCCCATCGCTGGAGGGATTTAAAAGCCACGTGGATGTGGCACCTGGGGACATGGGGCAGTGGACTTGGCCATGTTGCGTCAATGGCTGGACTCAAAGAGTTCAGAGACCTTTCCCAACCTCAACGCTTCCGTAACTCTGTCCTAAAACCAGCTTTGGGGCAGGAACGTGGTTTTGAACAACTTTTCTTCCAGGAAGTGGTGTTGGAGCACTTTCCAGTCATTTTCCTTTGTGGAAAATGACAGGAAAATAGGGGGCAGGAGGCCGGGGGTCGGGGTTGGGGTCAGGGATGGGTCGGGTGTGGGGTGGACGCGGGTTGGGTGCAGGTCTGGCGGGGGTCAGGTGAGGTGCGGGCACGGGCGTGGGTCAGACACGGGATGGACACGGGATGGACGCAGAGCAGGCGAGGGGCAGGCGCGGATCGGGCACAAGGAAAGGTGAGGGATGGGCACCATGAGGGCACGGTGCGGGTGGGACGCGGGTCGGACACGGGATGGGTGCGGGACAGAGGCGGGGAGCGCTCAGGGCTGGGTGTGGGATGGTCCCGGTGCGGATGGGACACGGGATGGGTGCGGGATGGAGGCGGGGAGCGCTCAGGGCTGGGTGTGGGATGGTCCCGGTGCGGATGGGACATGGGATGGGTGCGGGACAGAGGCGGGGAGCGCTCAGGGCT
>VZTE01003528.1:54657-73125 GCA_013397775.1 Eulacestoma nigropectus
TCAGTGGCACTCTCAGGGCTCAGTGGCACTCTCAGAATTCAGTGGCACTCCCAGGGCTCAGTGGCACTCTCAGGGCTCGGTGGCACTCTCAGAATTCAGTGGCACTCTCGGGGCTCAGTGGCACTCTTGGGGCTCAGTGGCACTCTCAGGGCTCGGTGGCACTCTCAGGGCTGGATGGGCACCAACCCCGGAGTGTGGGATGGGCCGTGCCTGGAGGATGGATGGGCACCAACCCCATGGGATGGGCCGTGCCTGGAGGATGGATGGGCACCAACCCCGGAGTGTGGGATGGGCTGTGCCTGGGACTGATCCCCCTTTTCCATGGGAAAGGGACCTGCAGAGGTGGGAGGCGCTCGGTGCATTGTGTGGGTGACTTGTGCCTCATCAAGGACACCTTGGGTTCCTTCCCACTCGTCCATCAGGACAGTAAAAGGAATTACAGACCTCAGCTTCCGTGGTTTCGGGATGTAGCAGAGGAAGGATGGGCTGATCTTGCTGCAAACTGAGCAAATTAAATGGAGATCCACAGCTCCTCTTTTCTTTACGTATTAAAGAGTTTGTTTGCCATCACCTTAGAACGATTCTCTCCCATTCTCACCAGTTGTCTCCTCAGGTTTTTAAGGCTGTGAGAGAAAGGGAGATCAGAAAAAAGATTTGGCAGCTTTTTGTTATTTTGGAGTGAAGGAATAAGCTTGGAAAACACAACCCCTCTCTCCCTTTGTGTCCAGGACCATCAGATCCTTCTGGTGCACAGGACCACTGCCCTGCAGGTCCCAGTGTTCCATGGGATCTTGCATATATCCTTCTGTGTTTCTGGGATTTGGGACAGCACAACTGACAGGAAAAAGAATTTAGACGGTCATCGGGAAAAAAAGAAACAAACAAAAAAAGTTAGCATGACTCTACAGATAATAAGACTTAATGATTTTTTTATTTCCAATTTAATCTTTGTGCTTTCTTGTGGAAAGAGTCGATTTTGGGGTGACAGTTCTTCATTACATAAAAGAAAAAAGGAACAACTAATGGAATGAAACTGGAATGCCAAACCGTGCTGCATTGTCGGGTCCTTTCATGCGACTCTTCCAGCAGCCCTGATGAGCTGTAGGCCTGTGTTTTCCTGCCTTTGTGCCTTCCTGGCGTTCAAAGTGCCAGGATAGGAGCTGTTCTTTTGAAAAGCAACACAATAAATTTTTATTAGGCAGAACAGGCTGGTTGTGTCCTGGGCTGGCCCAATGGCAGCGCTGGACGGAGGAAGCCCCAGGCCAAGCACAATAAGGAGAGAAGCTCTGGAATGTGACACTGGCATTTGTCTCCGATGGATTCCTCACCTTGGAAGGAAGATTTCACTCCGCAGGAAACTCCTTCTTCTCGTTCACTGACAGCTGTGAAATAAGAGAATTGTTCAGGCATCAGTTGTTGTGAGGACAAAAATAACTCTGAACCCCACCAAGAGCCCCTTGGCAGCCCAGGAGAGCTCCCCTCGCTGCTGCCCGGGACTCTGGGCTGCAGTTCCTGGTGCTTTGGTTAAACTTTCAAATGTCCTGAGAGCTGTGACCCCTCTCATTTCTCTCTGCAGTCTCTTGCAGCCTAAGAAATAGTTTAAAAATTGTTCCCTGCTAAACACTAAATACTCTCACCCCTTTACAAATAGTTGTTGAGATGGTTCCTTTCCCTTTCACCTGCCTGATTTTAATTTTTCTAATCCTTTGGCATATCCAGTGGGTGGAAAATGTTCTAAATTAGTAAATTCCTTTCCTGTACAGGGCTGAAAAAGGAGCCTGGGGTCAGCTCCAGGTTTGGCACAACTGCGGCCAACCCTGGTGCTTGCCCACACATGAAAATGCAAATTCTATTTACCTGCCATGAAAAGGTAACATTTAGTAGCCAAATTCATGTTTATAAGGATTCATAAATGCTGTTTGCATAACACAGCACCATAATCAGATTTTTTTAGTTAGGCCTGTAATGAGATCTTGTAAATTGGCTGTTATCTGAAGCGTTTATTTTCATTAAACAAGTAAATAGCACCGCCCAGCAACTTTCCTGTGGCCAGGCTGCCACCTCTTCACAAGCTTTTTTTTTCTTCCAACAGCCCCCTTTTGGTGCCTTTCTCCTTAGGGAATTCCTGGCTCTGTGCAGGGAGTTCAGGCACTTCCCCAGGAGAAAACTCTGGTAGGTGAGACCACATAAAGCCACATTTTTCAGGGATATCTGACACAGTTTATCCCCAGGCCAGGCTTGACACCCACATGTTTCACAAAAAGGGTACTCTGGGACTTTTTCAGACCTTTAAGAGGAGGGCACAAAACCCCAAACCGGTGTCACTGAATGAATGTGCAAGAATTTCTTGAAGAAGCCATTTTCTAAATATGACCTCACTTTAGTCATTGCATTTCTAATAAAAGTAATTAGAAACAACAGAAATCATTGTCTGAAGAGCAGCATATTTATAACATATAATTTAAAGTAACTCATGCTTTGGTGGAGGCCATGACTGACAAACTGGAAAAGTCCTGATTTTAATTTTTCTCGGGAGCTCAACGCTCGTCTCGACAATCTCAACCCAACAGTTTTCCTTATCAGAACAAAACACACCCCCGGGGTTGTTAAAGCTGACATGGGGGTGGGGAAAACGGTTTTCTTGTGAGCTGGAGGAGATTATTCACCTGTATTCTGGGAATAAACGTGACCTGAGCTTCCCCACGGAGACTGGAGCAGCTCCTGCTCGTCTCGTTTCGTGCTCCGTTCCGAGGGGCTCGAGGGAGCCCGGGGCTCTTGCCCAGGGAAGTCGTTTTTGATTAAAGACTGAGCTAGGCCAAAACCACAGATCCCAAAACCTCTTCAGCTTGCCCAAAATACAGCTCTTCGTGGGAATTCCACATCTGTCTCTGCAACGAGCTGAGCCGAAGCTTGACCTCCAGCGCCGGTGAGCTTTGGGAAAGTTCCGTTTCCTGTTCGAAGCTGGGTTTGCTCCCTCCAGAGGAGCTATCCCAGGAAACCACTCGGGGTGTTGATAAACCCACAGATAATTCCTCAAGGTGTTCTATATCCAGGCTGCTTGGTGCCAAAATGTTGTATCCAGCTCCCTCCAGATGATATCTATTTAGTGAACAGCCATGTGCGAGGCCTCGTGCACCTAAAGGAATTAACCGCGGTGGAAACTATTCAAGGAATTGCAGGTGAGGCATTTCCCTGTGCCCAGGGGGATTTCTGACCTGCTTTTCATAATGGAGACAGTGCTTTCACAAGGTCACCAACAGCATTCAAACCTGTCCCGAGAAATGCAGCCAGCGAAGAGCTGGGATCAAGGAGAGAAGCAATAGGAATAATATTATTGTATCCCTCACCCCATGGATAAAGCAGGCTGGGTCTCCCACTGCAAACACCCAAGGGATGATTGAGGATCACAGGGATGCTGCATCCCCAGCAGATCCAAGCCCTTTCTTTCAGGATGCTGAGGTGTTACACTGTCGTGGTGGGAAGGCTCACCAGAAAAATTCGTATTTGTCTTGCATCGTGTGTGTGATTTTAGAAGTGTTTGCAGACAGGACCCCCGGGCAGCTCAGCATCCTTCCTGTGCCTCAGCCACAGCAGAGAGCAGCGCCCTGCAGGCAAGGAAAAGGTTTGATTTAGCCACCACAGAGAAGTGAATAAATAAAATAAGGTGAAACAAGGCAGCGAGTTCCTCTGTTGGCAAATCATTTAATTAACACGAAGATTTCCGTCTCCCCTATTTCACAGACATGACTGAGTAGACAAACACCGTGCAGTGTGACCTCCTCGAGCCCTGAAATTGGCATTCTGTGTGCCACTAATTAACTGTGTCAATATCCTGAGGGGGGGTGAAATGACTGGAGTCAGGGAATCACCTCCATGATTTGCTGCTCTGGAGCTAAACTCCTGTTAGGGGGAGTGAGGGGCACTGCATCCCGAGGGAGCAGGGGAGTGGGAGTGCAGAGTGTTCTGAGGGAGCCCCAGAGGCACCTGGAGCTGCCTGGCTGCTCCGGATCCTGGTGTAGCTGCATTAGTGACACCCAGCCAATAATCCCCAGGTCAGACACGCACTGCAATTTCCATCCCATAATTGCCCAACGAGACACTCCAGGCCGTGCTTTTCCAGGGGATTATTACACTCCACTGAAAGCTGGAGTCGCTTGGCCTTTGGCCTCCCAGAACCACCCAAAGCTCTCAATAATCTCCAGGGCTCTGCTCCCTGTTGTGTCTTTCTCAGACAAATGGAAAACACATTTTCACTTCGAGCTAATCCCCATTAAACAGCACCGAGACCAGGCAAACCCTTGAGCTGATTCTCATAAAAAAAAAAAAAAAGGAACATATTTAGAAACAAATTAGCCTTGTGAGTGAGGCACTGCAGGATCATTCCGTGAAAGCACCGCTGGACAGCTGGGATTTGCTGCTCCGAGGGTGTTCCTGGGCCTGAGTGACACCAGCCACAGGGAGCTCAAACCCAGGGACGAGCCGGGCTCTCCACAACCAGCTCAAGTCTTGGTAAAAATTGGTGTGAGGGTTTCTCGGTGCTGGGAAATGACGCAGCATTGGGGGGTTTGGTGAAAGAGAGGAATTCTGAACAGGCTGATCCAGAGAAGGGAGCTCTGCCTGGCTCCCCTGGGTGCTGTGAAGGGTTCCCAGCGTGGGAAGGACACGGAGCTGTTGGAGAAACTCCAGAGGAGGCACCAGGATGATCAGAGGGATGGAAGAAGGCTGAGAGAATTGGGATTGTTCAGCCTGGAGAAGAGAAGCTTTGGAGTCACCTAATTGTGGCCTTCCAGTGCCTGAAGGGAGCCCACAGGAAAGATGGAGAGAGACTCTTTGCAAGGGTCTTAGAGGGACAGGACACAGGGAATGGCTTCAGACTGACAGAAAGGAGGCTTAGATTGGATATTGGGAAGGAATTCTTCCCTGTGAGGGTGAGGAGGCCCTGGCACAGGGTGCCCAGAGAAGCTGTGGCTGCCCCTGGATCCCTGGCAGTGTCCAAGGCCAGGTTGGACAGGGTTGGGGCTTCGAGCAGCCTGGGATAGTGGAAGGTCCTTTCTCATCCAAACCATTCCCTGATCCCATGATTCAGCAGAGTGTGTGCTGTGATTTACTGAGACACTGAGCAGAACGTTACGAGCAAAAATCTCGGCTTTGGGATTTTTGTTGGTGAGGCCCAAGGAAATGATTTTCTCAGGATGAGCCACTGAGCCCTTCCATCTCAATACCATTTCTCCCGGGCCACCTTCAGCACTGCATCAGCGCTGCCCCAACAGCTCCTGCTGTGCCAGCTCCGGGATCCAGCCCCCAGCAACACTCTCTGCTCCACGAAGGTGAAGCGTTCCCGTGGAACACCTTTGCCAACGTGCTCCCCGGGGAATCCATTTCTCCCCGATCCCTGCAGTGACCCGTGCACACAGGGAGCGTTTTTGGGTCCGTGTCTCCAGCTGTGGCGTTTGGAACGTGGAGCAGAGCTCGCCTTCCTCGCCAGGCATTGTTTAGAGCATCGCTCGTGAGGGCTGGGGTTTGTTTGGGGCTGGCCTTTTCTCTGCTGCTGTTTTTGGGAGCCAAGGGCTCTGCGTGGAAAATGGCTTGGTGAGCTCTCTGTTCTGCTCCCCCTGGAGCTGATGTGGTGCTTATTTTTAATTCTCCATTCTCTACTCCAGGCGCTGGTTACATCCAGAGATCATTTAGGATGTGCAAATGTCTTAACAGCCTATTCCAAAGCCCACTGAGGCTTTCTCCTTCCTTCCATCGGCTTTGATTGGGCCACGAGTAAACAACCAGGAAATCTGAGTTGTTTTAACCTTTGTTCTACCTTTCTCCTTTCCTGCACCGACTGCGTTACTTCATTTGTTACCTCACACCTATTTAAAGATAAAAATTCTTCCAGTTAAGAGTCATGCCTTTAATTGTGCTCTTTTTAACTTTTATAGGTTTTGATTTATTAGTTCTAACCACCTTCAGTGGCTTGGATCTGTTGAGTAAGTGCAAATGCTGAGAGTTAATTTTTGTCCCCACGCCTTTGCAGGAATAAGAATGTGGAGGATAAATCTCTCTGGGTTATTTTTCCCCTGACTCAGGAGAGGGACAGCACATTCCCTGTTATCCCAGCCTCCCGCCTCAGGATGGAGGAGGGTGAGGCTGTGCTTGAGGAGGGCCTGTGCTCTCATTTTTGAGGAGGTGAGGAACAATATCCACCTCCTTCAGCCCATGGAAGATGTTCAGGAGGCCTTCTGCAGGTGAGTTTTCTGCCTGGCCATGGGTGACCACCTCCATTCCTGTCCCTTCCCTCCATTCCCTGCCCTGTCCTGCTGTTCCACTGGGCAGCAGTTGCCAGGATGATGCCATGAGGTGTTCAGGGAGCAGCAATTGGGTGAAAAGGATGAAAAAGCACCAAATTCAGGCTGCCTCACCTGCCCTGCTCACCACGAGCACTGGCCACTGCCACGTTCAGAGGGGCAAAGCTCTGTATTTTCTGTCCCTCTGCACAGGGAACTTTTCCACTCATCCAAACACTGGCCTGCATTGTCTCATATGGTTTAGAAATTCAGTGCCAGATATTTGACAGTGTCTTCATTCATCCTGCAAATAGGAAAATGGATTATGGTGTGTCATGTTACCTGCAGGCCCTGCTCAGCCTTCCCCGGGGCAAAGAAGAGCACTTTTATTCTTCTAGGCGATCCTTTCTGGAAAACAGAAAAGTTTCCAGCTCCCAAAAGTCTGTGAGGGTCACAGGCTTTGCTTTGCAGTGGATAAATTCAGATCAGACTCAGTGTTATACCCTGCAGCTACGCTGGGGCTGCTTGCTTGGGATTTAATGGCTTTTATTATGGTCTTAGTTGGCTTGAACAGAAATAGTTAGCAAATAGTAGTTAAAATTCAAACAGCCATTAAAGTCTGGTCCTGACAAGATGCAACTACTCTGTTACTAATGGACTTTTCCCCACAAGGACACATTTGTTAAAGGAAAATGTTTGAAATATTTGGCCGGTTGACAGTGGAAAAAAAAAAAAAAAAAAAAAAAAAAAAAAAAAAAAAGGAGAGAGCAAATTCTAAAGTTCTGAGGAAGCTGTGGTGGCAGGATCAGTCTGCACGCATCAGCAAGATCCCTGATCAGGAGAGGCAGCGGTGCCCCAGGAAAGTTTTCCATGAGTTGTCTTTATTTGAACGGATCTGTGCTCACACGTCCTCCTTAGCTGGTGGGGGCTGCTCAGAGGAAAAGCTGCTGGGAGTTCCAGGGGTGGTGTTTGACCACTCATTCCATCAAATAAAGCCTCTTGCTGCTGCTGGAGCCTGGAGCAGCTCAGCACTGCTCTGGCACGCCAAATGATCCATTTTGGGAGGAGAAATCGAGGCAGAAAGACTCAGGGGCCTAAAAGTTTGATGTCTAGAGCTGCACGTGGTGTGGCGAACACCAGACCCAAGAATTTGGGGCAAGAATTGGGAGGTTTGGCATCATTTCAAGGAGGCAGAAGCACCTGCACAAACTGCAATCTGGAAGTAAAGATAATTTTGGTTTAGTTCTTCATTTAGGAGCACTGAAGCTGTGAGCGAGGGGATATTTTCCATCAGAACAGAGCTGACTCCTGGTTTTACACTGGATTTACTCCCTGCAAAGGTTTGGGATACAAACTTCCCTGCATGGATCAGCACCTGGAGCCCTCCTGTGGGTGAGCAGAAGGGTTTAATGAATTTTCATTATTTGCCTACACAAAAACGTATCCTAGAGGTGACAACACTCAGAATTTTCCGTCTGACCCACCCAAGCATTCAGATCTTCCAGCTGCTCTGAGAGCTTCGTTGGGTTGAGTGCATAAAGGGCTGGAGGCAAAGGTGTGTTCTGTACTCCATGATATCACTTTGTTCAGAGCAGTTGAAAGTGCAAATCATAGAAACAGCTTCTTTTAAAACTGCAATTAAGAAAGAGGGGAAAAAAGAGACACCTAGGAGCAATTTAACTTAATTTTGTTTCTAATTAGATGCTGGTGTTAGAAACCACTCCAGAGCTACTCTTTGCGTGGTGTTTGCAAGTTCTCTCTACCAAATGAGCTCTTGGAGTGACAAGAAGAGACCTAATAAACCTCCTGATCCTCCTCTGCCTCTGTAGCAAATTTATTCCCAATGCCTGTGATTTGTGGATATTTTAAATGAAGTTTTTTGCTCATGGTTCTTGCCCTTCCAGTTCTCCAAATATCCACGATCAGGTTTTTTTTCCTGCCATTCAGTTTCTGTTTCAACCTCCCAGCCCCTGGTCTAAGTGTGCCATTGAGGGACTCACTCCCAAACTGCCCAAAGTTTCAGAGCAAAAGCTGAAGTCTCTCATCCCTTCTCTCCCATTACATCCACATTCCAGAACTCTCCAAGGAAGCCGAACACCTTTCAAAATGAGGACCTGTTGGTACCTGGTTTGTATTTGAAATATTAATCCCGACATTTTGGCCGGGTTGAAGGTGATTGAAACCTCATTAGGCAAATTAGCATCAATATTAATGAGAGCAGGTCTCCCTGGACTTCCAACCTTAGCAGCCACTTGCTTATTTCTTCATTTTACTGTATTTCTTTATAGATTTATTTTCACTCAACAAAGGCGTGGTGCACGCACAATATTAAAAAAGAGGTTTTTGTAGAGAAAAACCTGATCCTGTCAGCCAAGGCTGCTTTTTTCTTCTATATTTTGCCCTGTGCTTGCCCATACTGCACCCATGTAAGTCATGAGTGATAATAAAAACATCTGGTGTGGCTTTCTGCAGCTCCTTTCACGTCAGCCAAAGGCTGACAGATAAAATTCAGCCCTGACAGACCACACTCAGCCTTTGTGTTTCTCCCCCCAAAACTCATTTTTAACTTAAACTGGACGTTAAGGAGAGGGAGAAACCTTCATTCTCACCTATAAAAGTTGCAGCTGTTTTCCTGTTTTTATAGAAAGCAGCGGGCAGATTTGCTGTAAAAGAGTCGGAGCTCTGCTGCAAAGAGCTGTTCACCTTGAGGGGTGATGTCAGAGCCATAAATAACAGCACGGGAACTGGAGATGTCCTTAAAGGCCCATTAAGAATGATGTGAAAAGGAAGTGGGAAACAGAGAAACGAGCGTGCTCTGCACAGCAGGCACATGCTAAACATCACTGTAGTAAGGGAGTCAAGAAATACCAGGGGAAAAGGAAAAAAAGAAGGAAAGGAAATAACAGAATTTCTTCTTTGGAAGCCACTTGTGCATTCTGACACTTGGCAAAGAAGGATTTCAAAGGTATCAATGGTTAAAGAACTTCTGATGCGTCCACTTTTTAGTGCCAGTTTCATGTGTGGGGTCTCGTTCTCCTGAATAAAAAGAACTGTGCAGAATATCAAAGTAATTGTTGTATTTGAAGAGAAAAGGACACTTAGAAAGAGTAACTTATAGTAATACAGCAGTAATAATTTCCTGTCTGGGAATATTTCCTCTGGTAGAGTCTGGAGCTGGATTAATCTTTTTCCTGTCTTCATAACCACATGTTCCTCTTTTGCCTTGTTTTGTATCTGTTATATTCTGATCATGTACCAAAAATTCTTGCTATTGCCATTTTTGCTCTGCCACTGTGTTATTAAATTTCCATCTCACTGCCATTACTCCGTCCCTTGGGACTGCTGGGTTCTTCCCCTTTGGTATTTCCCTCCTTCAGCATCTCTGTTTCAACCCTGACTTTTCAAGCAGTCCAGCATCATCGATGAAAATTTAAAAATCAGTTTAATTTGAGGATTGATCACAAGGACCCTCATAGCTGCATTCCTGTCTCGTGTTCCCTTTGATTAAAACACCCTCTCCTTCCATCTCTTCCACTAGGCTGGATCTTTGGTTTAATGAATATCTTGGATTTTGAGTTCAATGAATATCCTGGATCTTTGGTTTAATGGATATCTTGGATTTTGAGTTCAGTGAATATCCTGGATCTTTGGTTTAATGAATATCTTGGATTTTGAGTGCAATGGATATCCTGGATCTTTGGTTTAACGAGTATCTCTGCATGTGGCAGTTCAGGTAAATTTGCCTCCCCTGTCTGGAGAAGCTCAGTAAACAGTTAGCAGTAAACAGGTTCACAATTAACCACAAGTGACCTTGGGGAAACCTTCTCTGACTCTGATCCTTTCTCCTGGACGAGTCTCAGTGCCTGGCAGTGACGCTCCAACGAAATATTCCGTGTGCTCCACGTGCTCCTCTCTGCTCCTGGGGCAGGTTCTCCAGGATGAGAACTCGTTTGCCTGCCTCTGTCCCACCACTCCCAGCACCCAGGATGGCTGGAGCTGCTCTGCTTCCACCTCCCTCCCGAGCCAGCCTGGTATCTGCAGCTCTGGCAGGGTTTGGCTCCTTGGAGAAGCGCCAAAGGGAAAGCAGCGGGGAAGGGAGAGGGCGAAAAGCTGAGCTCTGTTCCTAAAAACCAGCAACGTAGTCAGAGGAGGTGAGTCCTGCGGACATGGCTTCCAAATGGCATCATCAGCTCATTTTTGTGGTTTTGGCTTGAAATCCCTCGCCATGGCTCGCCGAGCAGAACAGCTGTCTACCAAATGCTCCAAATGCCTCGAATTAGCTGCCCAAGAGCACCCATGCGAAGGGAAGGGCTGTGCTGGCCCTCAGGAGCAGCAGGCTTTTATGACATGTCATTCTTCGCTCTGTCCTCGTTCAACCCCGCATTGTTTCCCAGGCAGGGCACATCTTCTGCATTAGAGCAGGACTCATTATTGGGAAAACGTGGGGACTCCAGTGGCTGTCCTTGCCCTTGCTTGTGTAACCTCGGCCTCAGCTGCATCCCACTCCTTCAGCACCAGCGGTGACACTGCTTTCCTCCAAGGAAATGGGAACAAGAGAGAGCCAGGGCAGAAAGAAGAGACATCCTCACTGCTGGTTTGGAGTTTTTTGCTACAGAGTCGCTACAAACTTTTTACTGAGGAGAATAAAGGAGGAACTGCATCCCAAAGTTTTCTGCTGCCGTAGCTCTGGATGGTTTCAGAGCAGAAATTCTCTCCAGGTTTCCCGTGACGACCAAGTTGCTGGTTAATGACAAGCGTGTTCAGAATTGAGTCTTTCCTTCCTTATCACGGCCCCAGAGGGGTTTTTGTGAGCCAAAAAGATACTCAGGTAATCAGAACTCGTGGAGCAATCTGCTGTCAGCCAAAAGCACCGACACTCTGCTGATTTCCAGGAGTTGTTGCCATGGAAATGGGTCCTTTCCGTGCCAGGAGCATCTCATCGGAGGAGTAAAACAAAGGGGACGCTCTCCTGTGCTCAATTTTTGGCATCAGGAGTGCAAAGGCCTTGCAGGAGCATGAACCTCAGGATGCTCACTTTGGATGGAATCAGACCTGCTTTTGTTTGGTTCAGTGTCTACTGGCCTTTAAGGGTTTGGGGTTTTCTGCCAGGCATAAATGGAAAAAATGGCCTCTTCCTTTGGGAGAGGGAGCCAAAATCTCTGCTGGTAAAAATAGTGGTTTGTTTATTTAAATCTCATCTCTGTCAAAACAACAGGATGATCTTATACTTGTAGCTGACCCTTGTTCAGGAGAGAAAGTGCTCCCAGCAAAGCTGGAAACTGGTCCAGTGCTCCTTTCCAGCAGACATCCCACCAGTCTGGAAATCTTTCCTCTCACCTCCTGGTGTACCTTGTGTGGATCTCACTGTGGCACCAGGCTCAGCGGGGAATTCTGCTCCTACAGAACAATTCCTGCTTCTCAAGGCAAACCCCACCAGAACTTCAAAAACAGCCACGGAAGGGAGATTTAAGTTACATAAGTGAGATTTTTTTTTTCAAGTCTAAATTAATCGGTGGTCAGCTCAAGCCGTGTGTGACACGAGGAGTTCCAGCAAGCTTAAAAAGTCATGCCAATATTCTATTTCCAGAGACTCATTATGCACATATCATTTTCTTAATCCACTAAATCTGTGATGACAATGATCTCTTATCCTTTTATTTGTACAAGGCAGAAGAGTCCTTATTCATCCCAGCAGCTTATAGGCCCTGGATGATAATAATAGCAGTAGTAATTTGTGCCTCATAGTCATGAATTTCATGGGTTGCTTTGTTTTCCGGAAGCTGCCTTTCCTTCTCGCTGCATTTTGCTGCCATAAAGTTTGTGGCAGGGTTATTATTTTAATATTATCACTTGGGGTGAGTAGGAGCTAAGTTTGGTGCATTCAACACTTCCAGGCTCTGACTTCGCTGCCAAAAATCCTGCGTGGATTCGAAAGAGACAAAGGCTATAGAGCAGGAAGATCTGCAATTCAAACTGGTTTTTCTCTGTGGGATAGCTGTGAAATGTTTGTTTGCAGATGCAGATCCAGTGCCCAGCTTGTTTGTTCACAGCTTTTTCAGAGTATAAAGCCATTGTGACCCACGGATCTGATGAGCTGCAAAACACAGAGGAGGGAATTGTGCCCAGTAATTTGTGTGTTAATTCAGTAACTTATGTTCTAACTGCACATCAGAAATCCAGGCAAGAGTCATTTTCCTTCAGAAATACAGGAAACACTGGATTTAAAGATATATTTAATACTAATTCATTTCACACTATTCACAGCTATTCATGCAGGCTGTGCAAGTGCTAAAAAAGTATTTCCTGAGATCCTTGGTTGTGACAAATGTTTCCAGTTCTTGTCATTTGATCAGCACTTTAATAACCCCGTAGATAAACTGGTGATGTAATGAATGAGCTCATGCACTTTAAACTTGAGCTGAATATAAAAACCTCACTTAAATCAAATGAAAATTTTGTAGCATAGAGGCGTTCTCGGTGGAGAATGCAGACAGCACTTCAGCCTTCCCTCAGAGAGCTGCCACATCAACTTCTGCTGGAAGGAAATGTTTCAGTGCTGGGAGGCAAACTGGGATTGCTGGTAATCCACTGGTCTGTGTGCTTGTTTACCTCTGCTCTTGCCTCCTTCCCCAAGGTGAGGAGGGAGATAAGCACCGGTTATCTTTCCCCTCTGAACTGCTGCCTTGGCTGCCCTTGAGCTCAGCAGCCCTCGTGCACATTCCAGCCCCGCGTGGGATCCGAGGGACACCTGCCCAGGTCCCTGAGGAGCTCTGTGAGCACCTCCAGCATCTCCTTGCTCATCACCCTCAGCCTTCCTCCCCCATCTGATCCATCCTTTCTCTCTGCAGGGACTTCATAGGAAGGTGACTCGGGGAAGAGTCATTGGGAAGGGTAACTGGGGATTATGGTGTGTCCCTAACACGATTTGACAGCCTGGGCCACCTTCCTGTCCCTGCAGAAAATACGTGCTCCTGTTTCCCTCCCCTTGCCTGAATACTGCTTTTCTGAGCCTCGTTCTCCACGGTGGGGCTCTTTTTATCCAGATCAGTGTAGACTAAGCAGGATTATAAAACCAGATTTATCCGAGGCCATAATACTGTAGTTGCAAGGGGCACTTTCCAGTGGCTGTGAGGTGCTTAATCTTTTAGATTAACTAGAAATATCTATGGCTTTAAACCGCTGGTTTGCGTCACGTCCCGAAAGCCGCTTTATGTTGGGAAACATTAGAACGGTGATTAAAAAATTGTCTCTGCCGGTGGGTTCTGCACGGGAACTGGGAGGGGAGAGCATCGGTTCCTGACGCTTGAGTCCATCTTTCTCCTCCCAAGTAGCCAGGCTGCAGTGGGCGGTGGAGGCAGCAGCGCTTCCATGAGTGATGGAGCATCTGCTGGGGATGGGGGAAGAGAGAAGGGAACCACCAGGACATGCACTGGTGACGTGGGAGAACACTTCTCTCACCGCTGCCCAGCTGCCTCCTTGGCCCTTTAGAGCCAAACATTAGCCAGGAAATCAAAAAGCACCCAAAGAAAGCAGGTGGGGACCAGCAGTAAGAGCTCCACTGCAGCCCCCCGAGGACCTTTTCCTTTCTCCCCCTGCTATCCTCCGCATCCTCCCATCTCTTCCCATCCTGTTCCGTTTGCAGAGATTCCTGATTCCAGCCCATTCTGGGACACACCAGCTCACAACAAGAGACGTGGATGAGATTTAACCTGTGGGAATACCCACCTGGAGCTGGAGAGTCCTGTGGGACATCCTGTGCCTGGGTGGCTCATGCCCTGCTCTGGAATGGCTTTTCCACCTCCAAACGCATTCCCTTCTCCCTCCAGACTGTTGGGAAAGAGGGAACAGGGCATCTCCTCTGCCTGCCAGATGCCGGCACGGGGCTTGGAATTTTTGTGAATTAATAAAGTCACCCACAAGCGCCTGGGACTTTTTATTGCCTGTGCAGCCACTGAGATCATCGGGGCAGCAGTGAAAACTCTGTCCAGGTAGGAGAGGCTGGGAGTGCTTCTCCTGGTGATAATATTCTAAAAAAGGAAACAACCAGCAGAAAAACAGTTCTATAAATTTGTTTAGAGAACATCCAGTGACCGTGAATCCTGCTATAAATATCCCAGGCTATAGGTTTCAGGGATTCTTCACTGGATTGGTGCCGTGCCTTGTCACAGACCTTGGTAACAGGAGCCTCATGATGGTTGTGATAAACTGCTTTTATTCCTTATCTCCCTCTCTTCCCTCCTTCCTTCCACCTCCACCAGGCTTTTACCCGTAATGTTTATTCCTCACCTCATGGAAAATTTTTGACCGAGAAAAAGATCGCTTCAGTTGGAAAACCAAAAATGTCCAGCCAAAACCAACGTTTTCATTGTTTGGCTGAAAATGAGAGGTTTGCCATTTTAAGCTTAAAGTTTTTGGTTTGGAGCCAAAATAGTTTTGCTTTTTGCCCAAAGTCTGCAGTAAAAATTCCCAATTTTTCAGGGAGGCAGACACTTGTTTTTACATCAACAGGGGAAAAGTTAAAAACCTGAGTGCTCACCAGAAGTAGTTTAGACAAAAGCAGCTCTAGACAAAAGTCCTTTTTCCTTCAGTGAGTGTTCGAGAGTGAGTGCGACACGTTCCAGTTCTTCTCCCTGTTACACGGACATGGCAAAGCTGCTGCAGGTCCTGTGCCAGAAGGATCCGTGATTGGAACAGAGATGAGTCCATGTGATTTCCGTGTTTGATGACGACTCAGGCTGTCCCCACGCTGTCCCTGTCCCCTGCATGGCAAATCCCAGCTCCAGATCCATGAGGAGCAGTGCTGGACAGGGAGCCTGGGGCTGTGTGGTGGCTGCGGCCCCAGAGCTTTGGTAACAACCCTACAAACCCTGATTTCTGGGGCAAGCTGTGGGGGCACTTCCCTGCTCGCAGCCATGGATTTCCATTCCACTGGGGATTGGGATTTTCCTCGCTGCCATTCCTGAAGTCACTCCTAAGCCCCAACAAAGAATTAAATCAGTGAAAGCAGTTTTGTTTCTGACACCATATCAAGAATTCCTATAAGAAGTGGGGAGAAGAAGTTGTTTGCAGCTCCCAACCCACATCAGTGAAACTGTGCTGGATATCCAGGTGCTCCCTTGCCTTTCTGCACACATCGGTTTCCAAGGATTTGCCGTTTGGTGGGAGGGCTGAAGCAACATCTAAACCCCTGGTTTTAACAGGAGAGGTGAGGAGAGGAGTGTTTCTGCTCCAGGTGTCTTGTGGATTCCTTGGTGCAGAACTCCAGGCTCAAAAAATCCCAACAAAATTAGTTTGAACTAAAGAAGGGATAAAAAAGAAGCAGGAACTGTAAATTTCAAGAAATTAGAAGAGTTGGACAGTCAAGAAGTGATGATTATTAAATGTTTCAATAAACCAGGCTATTGTTTGATTTCAGCTGGCAGAAGGACACAGGAGCCACCAGGATGGCAGAGTCATGGCATTCCAAATGAACATTCCTGGGGCTCTGGAACCTTTGCTCCCCTCACTGACAGGGGTACTTAGTGATGCTTTTTATTCCATGAGATCCATGTGGAAAGGACCAAGCCAAGGAGGAATTATCCACCATGGGTGACCTCCAAAAGGATCCTGAGCCCAGTGAACGTCCAGCGCCTTGATGGCAACCAGGCAGATCATGGCAAGAACCAAAACAGGGCATTTCTGGCTGCCCTGCAATTGGCTGATTTTGGAGTGGGTGCCTTTATTTTGCTACTCGTGTTTGTTCTCTTGAACTTCAGACACATTTCAGCGACACTTCCCTCAGGAAATTACCACATGGAAAGTTGGTATTTTCTGACGATTTCCACGGAGCAGTTTCCAACTGGATCAAGATCCTGTGCAACCCTAGACCAAGAAATGACAAAGCCTTCATTTTCTTACCAAGGGACCTGTATCTGTTACCCTCCACAAAAGTGGGGCCAGCGCTGTGGTGGTCTGGGGTTGTGATTTTTGTGTGTTTCCACTGCATCAAACCCCACGTTGTTGTGGTTGGCTGGGGCTGGGGGTGAACAGTTCATCAGGGGAGGGACCAGAACACATCCACCAAAAAATGGACTTTGATACATGGGGATGGCTGAGTCACTCTCAGTGCCCCCACAAAATCTACTGACACGAGCGTCAGAGTGACTGCAAAGCTCTGAAATTCATCGTCAGGGGTTTCTGGGGCCTGAGGTGAACTCGAGATGAAAAATAGTTTGATATGGATTTGATATCAGCAGCTGGTCTGATGGAAGGTGTCCCTGCCCATGGCAGGGGTTGGACTGAGATGGGCATTAAGGTCCCTTCCAACCCAAACCATTCTGTCAGTCCATGATTCTGTGAGTGCTGATTTTAACTTCAGGTTTGGTGTTTTGGCAGAGAATTTGAAAGATCAACTTTGATCTGTGGGAACGAGGCCAGAGAAGGGTCACCAAGTTGATTTGGGGCGTGGAGCTCTGCTCCTGTGAGGAAAGGCTGAGAGCACTGGGGTTGTTCAGCCTGGGAAAGAGAAGCTTTGGGGTGACCTAATTGTGGCCTTCCAGTGCCTGAAGGGGCTGACAGAAAAGATGGAGAGGGACCATTTACAGGATCATGGGATGACAGGACAAGGGGGATGGCTTCAAACTGACAGAGAGTGGGTTTAGATTAAATATCAGGAAGAAAATCCTCCCTGTGAGGGTGGGGAGGCCCTGGCACAGGGTGCCCAGAGAAGCTGTGGCTGCCCCTGGATCCCTGGCAGTGCCCAAGGCCAGGTTGGATGGGGCTTGGAGCAGCCTGGGACAGTGGGAGGTGTCCCTGCCCATGGCAGGGGTGGGACTGGGTGAGCTTTGAGGTCACTTCCTACCCAAACCATTCCATGATTCCATGATTCTATTCTTCATCAAACTGGCACAATTTCCAAGTTGCCTGTGAATTAATATCAAAATCATTAACAAATATATCCCACTGTTTGGAGAAGCATCATCACTGCAACCAGAGAAAAAAATAAAAAGAATTAATAAATGATTGCTCCCTGGTACGAACAGAGGTTTCATTTACTTCATTTGAAGTAACTTTACTGGGCACTCTGGCACAGGAGAGCTTAAAGATAGGGCTTTTTTTTTCCCCAGAAAATTTAGTTTAGACATTGGTAGGTTTGGGGCAATTTTTTCTTTTATCCCTCTGTTCTTTTCCCTGCCATGTCTTTCTCAATGAAGAAATTTTATCCCTGCATTCCGTATTAAGAAAAGGGAGGGGAAAAAAATCAATCTGTGGGTTCTCTTTTGTAGAAAGCTATGGTTTCCTACATGACTTTTCCGTGGAATTTGTTTGGGAAAAATGCAGAGTGCACCAAAATGAGGTAATGACAGGGTTTGGTATTTATCAAAGCCCTTTTCCCCCTGTCATCAAACTGCATCAAACTGTCAGCAAACATCCCGCTGCCTCCTGGAGCAGAGGAGCTGCACAAGCCAAAATGGGAAGCACAGCTGATCCCTTGGGAAGGTTTCCGCCTGCAGAACCCAGCCCAGGAACCTGGGACATCTCCAGGCTCTGAGACTTTCTGCTTCCAGGATAATTTCAGGTGAGGTCACTGAGTTCGTGCATGAGCACACAGCAGTGAGGGCTCAATAATGGAGTAAATCTCATATAAATCACACCAAAAAATAAAAGAGAGCTCCATTTCTGCCACCCAAATGCCCCGTGGGGTGGATACCTCTGAATTAAGCAAATCAGTGGCTTTTTGTCCCTGTGTTGTCACTACTGAGCGACCTCTTCCTGCCAACCCCTGTGGAGTAGGGGGAGCCTCATTTTCCTCAGGACTTCTCTGTCACTCTTTGAGATGTCCCCTTTCAGTGAGGGTTTTGCTCATCTTGAAGGTAACATCTTATTTATCGCCAGTTTTACCTTATTTATTTTGATCTTGAAATACTTGAAAGCTCGGTTTGACTCTGTACTTCAGGGCCACGTAATCCTGAGGTTGATCACAAAAGTAACCTCATCCCTCACCTGTGCTGGATTATTTTCCTTCTCTTGTGTTTTCCCTCTTTGTCATTTTTCAAACCCTAAACTTCTGCTCTTTACAGTCTCTGTCCTTCAAAACTGGATCTCACAGTGAGAAAGGCCCTTTCTTTTCTTTATTCCTTTTCTTTCTTTCTTTCTCTTTCTTTCTTTCTTTCTTTCTTTCTTTCTTTCTTTCTTTCTTTCTTTCTTTCTTTCT